>CAUYQV010096772.1:0-17324 GCA_963574575.1 Galagoides demidoff
ATTGTGGCGGGCGCCCGTAGTCCCAGCTACTTGGGAGGCGGAGGCAGGAGACTCGCTTGAGCCCAGGAGTTGGAGGTTGCTATGAGCTGTGATGCCACAGCACTCTACCCAGGGGGATAGCTTGAGGCTCTGTCTCAAAAACAACAACAACAAAAAAAAAATTACAAGTTCTCATTCTGACAGAGCCTAGATTTCCATCAACATTTAGATGTATACTATAATGTCGGGAATAAAAAGTGTCATGAAGAAAAGTAAAACAGTGTAACAAAGAGGGAGGGAGGTGTCATTTGAGTCGGGGTGGTGAGTTGCCTCCAACAACATGGCATCTGACCAGAAACCAGGAGACGCCACGTGGCCTGGGAATATATGAAAGAAGAGCCCGCAGGCCAAGGAAACAGAGGTACACAAGCTGCAGTCTGGGGGACCACTAGTTCCAAGCAGAGCACTTGTTGGGGGCCTGAGGCAACCCCAACCCCAACCCCCCTAAGACAAAGACACAAAGGATTTGCTTAGCCCTACCCCCAGGAGAAGTTCTTGCTGAAGACCCAACTTTGCAGGCAAGCTTTGGAACTTACCTACCCGCATAATCCCACATAAAAGGGGTCTCTAACTGCCCCCAGGGGATAGATGCCACCATTGTCCTGCCCAGGCAGGCCACTCCTCCCTTCAATAAAGGGCCTGAACAGCTTCACTCTGGTCTTCCCTGAGGGCCACCGCTTAGGCCATTCAGCACTGAAGTTAGTGTGGCCAGAGTCAGGGGAGGGAGTGAAAAATGAGGGCAGGGAAAGGCAGAGTCCGCATGGCAGAGGCAAGCCTCTGAACTCTACTCTCAAGGAGATGCAAAACTGTAAGCGGTCCTGAGCACTGTGGGGCCTACTCTGATTTTCATTTTCTAAGGGTCTTGCTAGCTGAGGTCAGGGAGGGAAAGAGGGAGTCAGGGTAAAAGGAGATGAGGGCAGAGTCGGGAGGCTGTAACACTGGTCCACCAGGTGGTGGACTGCTGTCCAAAGAGATAGTAAAAATGACAACAAACACTGGGCTTCTGGATTCAATTCAAAGTAAAACAAAATACCCAGTAGACCCTTTAAAAGCGAAAGTCATCCTTTACCAGTTTGTTAAAGATTTCAAAGGATGGTTTTTAAATATATCCTTCATAAATCTGTCCATATCAATTATAGCAAAATTTCCCACAGGTAACAGGAAAATTATCTTGACATTAACATTCATGTAAAGTGGAAACAATAAAATCTCCTTTCATAAAGTATCCGAGGCAAGGCAGAAAATGGAGAAGGGACAGGAGCCGACTTGGAACACATTAAATTTGAAGTGATATTTTTTCCCCAAATTAGCCCAAACTCCTCCAGCTAGCGGACACCGCTCATTGTTCACAACATCTCTTGGACAGCAATAACACAAGTTGTTTTCTAGAAATCATACAAATCACAATTTTTCATTTGCTGCATTTCAGTGGGAATCATCATCGAATCTCTGTATTCAATTTACCATTCACATCTTTTACAAAACTCAACATCATTGTAATTTTATGGAGAAACAGGAGTTTCTGTAATCTACCTTTAACGTTTTTACTATTTATCCTAAATCCTATCTGTCTCTGCTGTCTTGAACATATGCTTGTCAACTGTTCCTTTATGAAAATGCAAACCACAAACTATACTCCACTTCCTTACAGTAAAGTTAAGTGCCTACTGAGGAGTTAAACTACCCAGAATCCAATATCATCCTATTAAAGCCCCAGACCTTAAAACCACAAAGAGTTAATTATGCCTCAGAATCTTAACATATCGGGATCAACTGCACTTGTACTTGTCTATGAATTAGACTTTTTCCAAACACTGACTTTCCTTCTCTGCTAGGACTAAGCAAATAGCAGTAAATTGGTTACTGTGGTTACAATGCTTTTTCTCCAGAATAAGAAAACCTTAACTCTTTGGGTACTGACTCTACTCAAGAAGGTAAATAACATATGCTGTGTCTTCTTTTGCCGTGTGACATGTCCTCCCATGAGTGAATAGCTCATTTGATTAAATTCAAAACTAAGTTATAGATAAACAATGCTAACTACAGTTGTAAGTATTAATAACTACAGGGCTTACAGAGAAATTGCCTTATCTCCATACACAATATGAACTTGTTTATGAAGAAAACTACCTTTCCCTTGTTCATGCAAAACAAGGCAAAATAAGCATAAAATGTGAAAAGGAAAGCTTGGGATTTGCAACTAACTATTTGAGTTACTTACAAAATCAAATACAGAAAAAGACTACTGCATAAAACTCTTTTTGTCTTTCTGGCATACTAAAATTACAAGTCTTGCACAATGAGCACATAACATCTGATGCGGTCAATAGATTTTTAAAGTTCCCTCTAAAAGTCATACACATAAAGTATTACCATTCTCACACACAAGTATCAATGACATAAAAATGTAACAAAGTATAATCATAAAATCCATACCTGTAAATGGATGTGTGCTTAAAGACTTCAGTAAAAGTATCTCTTTAAATCAAACACAGCAATTTTAAATAGTTTCATGGCAAACCATAATTAACTAGAAAGACACAGTGTTACACGTATACAGTTAAATGCTCTTATTATTCTCAAAGGGCCAGGGCTTCCTGACAGCAAAGATGGCCAGGCCACCTCTGGGTGTGTGTGGCTCCACACCTCATCAGCTTGGGGGCAGATAATTCATGGACCCTACAAGTGCTGCCCAACACACACTTACATTCACACTCCAAGAGAGGGACCCGAGATAAAAGACAAAAAATGGAACCCATTTTGAGATGTAAGGGGAAAAAAAATCTATAAATTACTGTAATTACTTTAATAGCCATTTCAGAAAGGATACTAACAAAGCCCTGGTTTCCTCATGCGGGCACACATGCCTGCTCTGATCCTTAAGAGGGACCAGGCTATTCTTATCCACAATTCTTACCTAACACCAGCCATTTGCTACACAATGAGCCTAATTTATATCTTTTCAATTTGGTTCTGATTGGACGTTTTCTCCCTTCTCCCAAGAGAAACATGACAATCTGCAAGTTATTTGTTAGGAAAGCAGAGCTAAGGCTGCTGCTTGCCAAAATTGCACAAGAGATTAAAAATTTTCTAAACATATCTCAGTCAGTGGCAAAACAACTACAGAGAACTTCTGACAGGGAACTAAATGCCATTCAGGTGTTAATGGGAGTAGATGCTGGGAGGAGCATAGCCAGAGGTGGTGTGGACTCTGGGGAGAGGCAGTGCCAGGCCATGTGAGTAGGTGTGAGCACTGGACCTGTTACTATCATGGGGCAGGGAAATAAAACTCTCACACAAACTTCCGAAAACACATACATGCACACAGAGTAGGTCTGCGAAAAGTATTTGGTGAACTATTTAAAGGTTTTAAATCATTTCAGAGATTTAATCTGGTACACTCTAAAGGGACACTGCCTCAGTGTTTTGAAAATACAAACCAATTTCTAAACCAAAGATGAAAAATAATTTACTATAACAAATCCCTTCTTTTTCTTTTCTTTCTTTCTTTTTTTTTTTTTTTTTTGCAGTTTTTGGCCAGGGATAGGTTTGAACCCACCACCTCTAAATTTAAAAAGACTCTCCCTTTTATTACCAGTTATTGCTAAACAGTCAACAAAACTAAAAATATTATCTATTTTTGCATAACTTTTCTAATGCCGCATATCGATACCCTGGTGAATTTTCAGCATCTTTTTTCAGCTTTCTTCAGTTAATATCATTGGCCACATTTATGAAGGTGTATCTTCCTTTACTAGTTCATGAATTTATACCAAACATTTTAGGGGAGATCCTCCAACCGAAAATAGAATTATTCTCTTCAGAATAATTAGTGTATTAGTCCTTCAAGCTATTGGTATCTTTATGAATTGTTCTATGTGAAAGTAAGTATAAGGAAAGGAAAATGTCTTTTCTCACCTACCCCGAGGTTCATGCCTGAGAACCCTGTAACAGCAGACAGATGAAAGAAAATCATATACATTTATTTAATATAAGTCTAACGTGACACAGGACCTTCATAGGGACATGGAGACTCAAACAAGGAAACATCTGCCACCTTTGGCCAGTGCCCTACTCCTTTGAGCCATAGGCGCCATCTTTATTTATTTATTTATTTATTTTTTTAACAAAAGGCCATCTTTCTGCTTCATAAGTTTTGGAGGCAAATCAAAATCATTTGCTGATTATTTCCTCAACTTTTTTTTACTTTCATCGCTCTTGGTTTTTAGTTTTAATGATATTGCTATCAGATTTAATCTTCATGAGGACAAATGAAAACATAACTTTTCACCAATGTAGTACTTATTCTGTTTCTTGTGAATATGAAGCAAAACATAGCAATAATAGTACATTAAAAGAATACACTGATATTTCTAATATGGAAAATTAGAAAAAATATAAAGGAACTTATCCTTCAAACCAGTGACAATGGTTTCCTTGAATAGTGGGCAAAAGTGGGAAGTGGACTCCATATTAATTTTCTATAATGAATAGTACCAATTTGGAAATCAGAATATTAAATATTTCAAAAACACATAATTACTGATATATATTTTAAGCAGATAAATATTAAGTACTATTTACAGCAGGTAAGACAATGAGATGCAAAAGAAAAGTTTCTAAGTATTATTAGGTATTGATCAGATAAAGCAGAGGAACTTTCACTTGTTTCATTGTTCCAATAAATGATTGTTTGGTAGCTTTTTGTGGCAATAATATAAAACAAAGCATATAGAATATATTTCAGAATATATAGATGTTAAAACAATACAAATGTAAACAGCAATTTTGTAAGGAAAAAACCACAAACAAACTAGCATGGAGAGTTAAATTATATAATTCACTCATTTTCAAAACATGACAAGTAGTGCAGAAAACCATTAATATTCACTGCTCCCTTCGTAACCATTTGTTGGCTGTACCAACTGCACTAGCTAGACAAGTTCAATGGGCTCTAAATTGCTTAAATTATACTTGGTTTCATACTCCAGTACATCAAGTACCACTAAATATTTCAACTGTCCTTGTCAAGTGTCTTCCAAGGCAAGGCCTACAGGTGTTACAAAGATTCAGGGCCGTTTCTTCTATTATTAGTTTGTACCCTAAGGCAGCTGACAGCTTTCATTTCCCAAGGCCCCTTAAACAAAAGAAAATTAAATGGTGCTTCTTTTGGGTACTTTTTAAAAAGTATTTTTATAGGAGAAAAGAATGGCTGTTTTGAGAAATACACCAAAATAGGTTGTTTTGAGAAAAATAAGTAATTGAAAAAATTTTTTAAGATTATTGCCTTGGACCATTTGGAAGAAAGTCAAAGAGCACAGATTTCCCCATTGTACAACCAGGGAGTAAGGACCCAGAGGGGCTGTGTGGTCACACAGCTCACCAGAGGCTAAGATAAGGCTAGGAGGCAGATTTCTTCAACCCAAGGAATAACACACCCCATTCTACTCATCTTATTCCAGTAATAAGATTTTCTAGCTAATGATTCTCCAATATTGGGAAGCATAAAAATGCCCTGAAAATTTTGTTAAAACTCAGATTGGGGAACAGAGCCTGTGGCTCAAGGAGCAGGGTGCCGGCCCCATACAGTGGAGGTGACAGGTTTAAACCCAGCCCTGGCCAAAAACTGAAAAAAAAAAAAAACCCAAAAACCTCGGATTGTGGCTCTACACCTGCCGAGTTTGTGATTCTCTAGTTGTTGGGTGAGGCTGAGTAATTCTCTTCCATAACAGTCTGTAGGAGATGCTGGTGCGGCTCTCCACCCACACTTTGGGAAGGACTGCGAATCGCCACCCACGGAGGAGCAGCTGAGCTCACCTCTATCCTGCCCTGTAGTCAAGCCAGCTAAAAACCAGAGAGAAGGTCCTCCCCCAGTTAACCAAAACGTAGTTTGCTCATTTAAAAAATTACTGTTTAGTGGTAAATCTCCTTGTAAGTGTCTTTCTCTGTGTAACCCAGAAAATGATCCAAATGAACTTTTTATTCATTCCTTTCCCCATCCCCCCAATCTCTCACTGGAATATTAACTAAAATTGCAAAAAAAAAAAAAAGTAAACAAAGCACTGGCTCTTCCTACATTGATTACAACAAAACATCGCCAGAAACTCAAAGGCGTCTAAGAACCATGATGATAGCACAAACGAGTGAAGGATGCCTTGTTCCATGACGAAGGTGGAGGGAGCTACACAGCTGCAAATTCAAATTTTTAAAAAATTACTACACGACACACAAGACCCACTCACCTGCAGGCCAGCTAGCTAGCTTGCTTAGATTTGTATCATTGTAAAATTTAGCACTAACATCCAGTTGCATGGTATATATCTTCATTTCTTCAAGGTTTTTTTTTTTTTAAGTCTCTTAGTAAAACTTCTATCAAAATTGTGAAGAAGTCTTCCCACAGAAAAAGCAACTTTTTGGCCGGGTGTTGTGGTGGGCGCCTCTGGTCCCAGCTACTTGAGAGGCTGAGGCAAGAGACTCACTTGAGCCCAGGAGTTGGAGGTTGCTATGAGCTGTGATGCCATGGCACTCTACCCAGGTGGATAGCTTTAGGCTCCGTCTCAAAAAATAAAAAATAAAAAAATAAAGAAATAAAAAGAAAAAGAAAAAGCAACTTTTGTTTTTGAGAAAAGGATCATTAAGTATAGACAAAGTATTGGTTTTCTAAGTATTATACAGGTTAAGAATTAAATTCTATCCTATGAGCATGGGGAAAAGGTTGTTCTAATTAACAATGATGCACATTATCTTTTCACAATAGAAGGGCATATTCACTGAACAGGAGTAAATAATGTGGTCCTTATTATTATGTGTATTTGCCAGGTCCATGAGACTCAATATTTAAACAGAGGTATTATCCTGGATAGTGCTCCAAATATTCTTCAGAGCTTAACTGCCTGGCATTATATACACATGAAATATCCTTAAAAAAAAAAAAACTGAGGCTACACATCCGTCACTCATTTCTACTTTTACTAAAAATATACTATTATCTCCTTTTAAAAAATAAGTGCATAAAGTCCCATAATCCTTTTAAAATCAATTTTACTTATCAAACCTTTGTCAGAGACTTAACCTGCAAATATCTTCTCCCATTCTGAGGGTGACCTGCTTGCTTTACAAAGGTTTGGTAACAAGAATCCACAGAGAACTCAAATGGATTGGCAAGGAAAGAACAAGTGATCTCATCTCATTGTGGGCAAGAGATTTGAATAGAAACTTCTCTGAAGAAGACAGGCGCATGGCCTACAGACACATGAAAAATGCTCATTATCCTTAATCATCAGAGAAATGCAAATCAAAACCACCTTGAAATATCATCTAACTCCAGTCAGATTAGCCCACATCAAAAAAATTCCAAAACTATAGATGTTGGCATAGATGTGGAGAAAAGGGAACACTTCTGTACTGCTGGTGGGAATGCAAACTAATACTTCTTTCCTTTTGGAAAGAAGTTTGGAGAATACTTAAGAGAACTAAAAATAGACCTGCCATTTGATCCTACAATTTCTCTACTAGGTATATATCCAGAAGACCAAAAATCACTTTATAACAAAGATATTTGCACCAGAATGTTTATTGCAGCCCAATTCATAATTGCTAAGTCATGGAAAAAGCCCAAGTGCCCATCAACCCATGCATGGATTAATAAATTGTGGTATACGTATACCGTAGAATATTATGCAGTCTTAAAAAAAGATGGAGACTTTCCCTCTTCATGTTTACATGGATGGAGCTGGAACATATTCTTCTTAGCAAAGCACCTCAAGAATGGAAGTAAAAGTATCCAATGTACTCAGCTCAAGTATGACACCAATTTATAAGCACCCACACTTCCATATGAAAGCTATTACCCAACTACAGCCCTAAATGAAGGGGATAGAGGAGGTTAAGGGGAGGAGGGGGGGGAGGATGGGAAGAGGGAGGGTAATTTGTGAGACCACACCTATGGTGCATTTTACAAGGGTACATGTTAAATCTAGTAAGTGTAGAATATAAATGTCTTAGCATGATAACTAGGAAAATGCCGCGAAGGCTATGTTAACCAGTTTGATGAAGGTATTTCAAATTGTATATAAACCCAGCTCATTTTAACCCATAATTGCATTAATGTACACAGCTATGATTTAAGTATAAAAATAAAGCAATAAAAAGACAATAATTAATATCCTTATAGACTCTCAGAGGATAATAGATATTTGAAAATGAGAACAAAATTTGAACTTCACTAAAAAGTTTTTGTTAGCATCATATATGTGGGAAAACCAAAGTTCTTTACAAAATTTGTCATGACAGAGAAGTATAATATGTCAACCATTTTTTCATATTCTCCTGTGTTTTCATATAAAACTACCCAGTGTGTGGATTTAATTATTGCAATTGCAAATAAATTTCTAGACGTCTTACTGTTGACACAAATTTTTCACAATTGTAAATAAATTTTCTAAATGTCTGACTGTTAACACAAAGAAATTTTAAATGTTAAATTTCTTAAAAATCAAATAGAAACCTTAGCTAGTGGCCTCACTATATGAGTTACACATTTTGTGGGATAAAAGACTTTCTATTTGCTCATAACACTTTTTGCCCAATTATCATGAAGGCAATATGAAAAATGCATTTGATATGAAGGAAATCATATCTAGGCACTCAGACTTAAGTAGAGTTTTATTCATTTAACAGATAAATAAAGCTTATACAATGTGTTGTTTCTACTGCTACTATATTACTTTGTGATATCCTTCCCCACAGGAAATAATCTCTGGTACCTGCTGTCAAATCCAAGTTCCAGCTGTGAAGGCGCACTTCTTCCACTCATTTAAATATGGATTATTTTTATTCTCTTTTGATTTGACATATAAAAATTCCATGGAAATATTCCCTATAATTGCCACTTCCTGGCACTATCAATGTTTAAAACAAATAATTAAACCCAGGAATATTATAGTATTAACATCAGGTAAACTTAAAATGCACAAAATAAGCCCATAGCTTTATCATAGATATCACTGCACAAAATATCTTCTATGTGTTGATAATTTTTAGATTCCATTCTGCTTTCTATTAATTATTTCTTTTTTATTTAAGATTAATATGAGGGTGCAAATGATTACATTATACTGTTTGCATTTATTGGGTAAAGTTGAAGTTATAGTTGAGCCCTTCACCCAGTAGGTGTGGTGTATTCCCTTACATTGTACCCATCAGATAAGAGCTCAGCAATCTCCTTCCCTCCTCCCCTCTCTTTTTGCCCTCTACCCTCCCCCCGCAAACAGTCAGATAATCTGTCGTCAATGGTGTATGTGTGCATGTGTGTGTGTGTATATTTATATATAGATAAATCTAAAGAGAGAGATAGTATGTGTGTGTATATTTATTTAGACTGCTTCTTAAGCAATTCTTGAAGTAGTTATTCCAAATAATGTTCATTTAGTTCACTCTTTTTCTTCCGTCTACCCCTGACCTTCAATATGAGCAAAGAGCAAAATGAGGCCATTATGCATAAACTCCTTCAATTACTGTACTACATATCATACATTTGCTTTTAAGAGTGCCTATTCCATTTCCATGTCTTCCTCTTTCACAGTTTTCAGTTTTACTCTCCAAGGATTAAACTTCAGCATTTACAAAGGACTACCTCAACCTTAGCTTCCTCCAAAGCCCAATTCTACAAATAATGCTCATTTTATTCTATATTTTCAAATTATTTCCAACTACTCCCTGATTTTCATCCTTCCTCCTTCTCCTATCAATCTTTATTCTCCAGAATAATCCCATTTGGCATAATAAGTGACATTATTCATAAGAATCAAGCCTAGGGTAGCAAGAAAGGCTTATCGCCACCTAATAACTAAATTAGTGGCTGAGAAATTAAGGGGTCCTGCTAATGGGTAACCAGCTGAGGAGGCTATTTAATCAAAATGAAGTACAGATCTAGGGAACTGAAGATGAAAGCAAGAGTTGATTCTAGGCTATATAGGCTATAAAGCTGTAAGCTACACTAAAAATATGTTTGAGTAAAGAGGACGAGTGGAAAACAGCAAGAAAATCAAGTGCTGAATAGCAGGAACTAAATAAAGAGACTTCCAGCCTCTTGGATGAAAGTCAAGATTAAAAAGAACAAAAATTATAGTTAAAACCCAGTTTAAACCAGAAAATAAAAGGGGCTTGAAGTTGTTAACCAGTAACAAAGATGTTTGACAAATAAAAAATCTAATTATCTGGGGCTACATTTTTCCCTTTTTGAAAGCTCAGGGTAAGAAATTTGCCTCTCATATATCTGGTAATAAAAATAAAAAATAAAAAAAAAGAAATTTGCTTCTCAGTGTTATTAAAGCACTCTTATTCTGGGGAATCATAGGTGGAAACTGGAAGCCAGAAGCTTTCTCTAATCTTCTTACCTCGATCAAAATTATCATTTTTGGTGCCCCATTGAGGTTTCAGAGGAATTCATATTAATTCATTTGAAAGTAGAATCAGTGATACTCTAGAAAGAGCCATTTAGAAAGAGTGCTTACTCTATAAAATCATATTATACAAACCTGCTCAACATAAAACAAAATCAGTCCTGGGTGTAATTATTGTATGTTACTGACATACATTATATTATTTGTTTACAATATTCTCTTCCCCATTCTAACCATGTCCATGACTAGCTCCTTTTCTGGTAGAGAGACTTGCTTAAACTAATAGAATGCAAGGGAAAGAGACATATACCCCCTCCAAGTAGAAGTATTAGGAGACATTGTATGATTCAACCATTACTCCTTTTTTAATTTAATTTTTTATTAAATTATAACTGTATATGGGAGGTCAAGGCAGGTGGATCACTTAAGCTCATGAGTTCAAGACCAGCCTGAGCTACAGCGAGACCCTGTCTCTAAAAATATCCAGACATTATGGCAGGAGCCTGTAGTCCCAGCTACTTGGGAAGCTGAGGCAAGAGAATTATTCATGCCTAAGAGTCTGAGGTTGCTGTGAGGTATGACGCAACAGCATACCAGGGGTGACAAAGTGAGATTCTGTCTCAAAAAAAAAAAAAAACTGTATACACTTATGGGGTACAATGTGAAAATTTGATTTACAATGTGGAATTCTTAAATCAAACTGATTAACATAACCATCACCTCACTTACTTTTTGTGGTAAGACATTTATGATTTACTCAGTTATTTTGAAGTGTACCCTTCTATGCTGCGTATCCAACTACTCAGCTTCTTGATTAGGCAAGATCCCACCAAATACCCCATCTCCTCCAACCAATCACTCTTCCCCATCTTCTCCCCTTCCTCTTGCTAGATTGTATTTGTGTTTTATCACTCATATGACTGTGTGTTTATACATTGGTTTCATAATAGTATTCAGTACATTGGATCCTTTTTTTTTCCCCATTCTTGAGAATATGTTCCAGTTCCATCCAGGTAAACATAAAAGGTGTAAAGTTCCCATCTTTTAAAGGGCTGAACAATATTCCATGGTATACATATACCACAATGTGTTAATCCATTCATAGATTGATGGGCATTTGGGCTGCTTCCACGACTTGGCAATTATGAATTAGGCAGCAATAAATATTCTGGTGCAAATGTCTTTGTAGTAAATTGATTTTTGCATGTTATGATTCCAACAAAGATCTGATGACTAGAATCTACACAGAACTCAAATTAATTAATAAGAATAGAATAAACAACCCCATTTCTTTGTGGGCAAGAGACTCGAACAGAAAATTCTCTGAAGATGACAGACAAATGGCCAATAAACACATGAAAAAAATGCTCATAATTTTTAATCATTAGGGAAATGTGAATCAAAACCACTTTGAGATACCACCTAAGCCCAGTAAGAATAGCCCACACACAAAGTCCCAAAATTTCAGATGCTGGCATGGACATGGAGAAAAGGGAACACTTAAACAATACTGATGGGATTGCAAACCAATACAACCTTTAGGGAAAGAATTGTGGAAAATCCTTAAGGAATTAAAAGTTGACCTTCCATTTGATCTTGCAATTCCAATACTAGATATTTACCCAGAATACCATTACACTTTCTGCTCAGCGTTAAGCCAGGCAGTCCTCAGATAAGAACTACTTCTTTAACCTCAGAATATGAATGAAAAAGGCATAGAGCAATGTCAAAACATACCTACAAAATATTTGAAAAGTGGGTGAGACATTCATTTCTTTTGCAAAGCATTGAAATTTTGAGTATTTATCACTGCACTATAGGATAGCTTAAGATCACTTATAAATTAAGCTTCTTTATCCAACTACTCAGCTTCCTGATAGTAGTTAAAATATCTAAGCATACCAGTTCTCTCATAGATGATTCAGTCTAATTCCAGTCTGAGGCATGAATCCCAATTACTTTTTTTTTTCTCAAAAAGTGATGGTATATTTAGCCTTTGTTTGGGTGTCTTTGGTAACAGTGATCCCATCAATTTTTGTGGATTTATGTAACTCTGATTGTTCACAGTTTTTACAGTTTTCTATATAAAATCAGAACCTAATTCCTCCTTAATCTATAATTGTGTAGATTTTTTAAAATTTCAGATTAATATAAGAATACATATAATTAGGTTACTTTGCATATGTTAGGAAAAGTCAGAGTTATATCTGACTTTTATCTGAGTCCCATACTCAGGGGATGCTCCATATATACCCAGATACCATATACCATAAATTTATTTCTTTCTATAATGTTGCTAGTAATATCTTTATTTTTATTTCCAATTTTATGTCCTTTCTTTTCATAGTGTGGTATATAATGTCTCTTTCCTTCTGCTATCATAGGATTTCATTTGCTATTAACTTTATATTTTTAAGAGGTAAATTTAGGTTACCAATTTGAGATCTTTCCTCTGTTTTAATGTAAGCACAACTATGACTTTCCTTCTGAAATTTGCTTTTGTTACAGCCCACCCTTAAGTTCTGGTATATTGTGTTTTTATTCTCATTTGTCCTGAAATATTTTTTGCATTTCCATTCTAATTTCTTCTTTGTCTCATTGATTCCTTATAAATATGAGGCTTAAATTCTATATATTTGTGAATTTTCTAGTTTTCCTTCTATTACTGATTTCTAGTTTTTAGTTATATTTCATTGTTATAAGAGAAGATAAGTTATATAGTTTCAATCATTTTATACCTATGAGACTTGCTTTTTGGATTATCTTGTGATGTATTTTAAAGGAAATTTCTTTAAAGAACATTTAAAAAAAAAAAAAGACCACAGCTGGGTGGCACCTATGGCTCAGGGAGTAGGGCACCGGTCCCATATACTGGAGGTGGTGGGTTCAAACCCCGCCCCGGCCAAAAACTGCAACCAAAAAAAGAAAAAAGTATCACTAAAAAGACCACGGCTGGATGTGGACTGGCATTTTTACTTGAGAAGAATGTGAATTCTGTTGTTGGGTACAGTTAGATCTAGTTTATTTATACTGTTATCTAAGCCTTTGATTTATTTTGTTATCTTTTGTCTATATGTTTTTTAATTATGCAAAATGAAGTGTAGACTTCTTTAACTGTTACAGAATTATTTCTTCAACATTGTCATTTTTTTCTTCATGTTTTTTCATAAGTCTAAATTACCTGATATAAATATATGTACTGCAACTCTCTTTGGGTTACTGTTGCATGGAGTATCTTTTTTCTATCCTTTTACTTCAAACCTACCTTTGTCTTTGGATTGAAAGTAAATTTCTTTGAGACCTTATATAGTTGGATTTTGGTATTTTATTCATTTGCAAATATCTGAAAAAAATGAATAAAGTTGAAGAGTTTAATCAATTTACTTTAGGATATTTACCTGTATTGATTTCTGCCACTTTATTAATTAGATACTACCAGTCATATTTTTTCTGTTCCTCAGTTCTTCCATTACCACCTTTGTAAATATTTTCTAGTGTGTCATTTTTATTTCCTTCTCATTTTGTACTATATAATTTTTAGTTATGTTTAGTGAGTATTCTGGTGATAATTTATATTTTAATTTATAAGAATCTAGTTTGGATGAATGTAAATTTAATTTAATACCATATAAAACTTTGCTTCTATTTAACTCCTTGCCACTCATTATCTTGTTATTGTTACAAAGTACATCTTTATGCACTGTGTGTCGATCCATATAAAGTAATAATTACTGTTTTATTTAATTGTATTTTAAACCATAGAGGAGTAAAGGAATCCCATCATCATCTAAATACATTAATATTGACATTTATATTGAATTATGTAGTTAACTCTGTGAGTGTTCTTTATTTTCTTATACAGATTTAAGTTACTATCTATTGTCCTTTTATTTCAGCCTGAAGGTCTCCTCTTAACATTTCTTATAACATTTGCCTACTGATGAAAAACTATCCCATTTTTTGTCTATCTGGGAATGCCTTATTTTCTTTAATTTTTGAATGATATTTTTGCAGGACATGAGATTTGTGAGTGGCATTTTTTAAATTTCAGAACACTGAATATATTGACTGAAATCTTTTGGTTCTCCAAAGCTTCTGATAAAATGTCAACTATTAATCCTACTGAGGATCCCTTGTACTTGATGAGTTGCTATTCTCTCTCTTCTTTTTATTGTGTATCAAATCTAATGAAAACAATCGAATAGGTACAATTGCAAGGCTTTTGTTTGTGTCCACATTAAACAAAAATGCTATACCATTCCATAGCTGACTAGTAGCAGCTCTTGTCAGATTCTCCTGGCCAAAAGGAGGAAAATTACACAGAAGTGAATGCAAAGAAATTGAAATTGGGGAGGAGGATTGCATGGAGAAGAAGTTAAGTTGCTCAGCAACCCCACAGAGACAGACTGCAAATATGAAGATGAGAAAGTTGAAGGAAGAGAGCAGAGGACAGTCATGGTTTAGACCAGATTCAGAGGATGCTGGAGCCAAATCGAAGGGTAAGGAAGAACTGTTTCTCCAAATGTAGTTTCTCCTTGAGCAGTGAAGCATTCTCACCCCATGGGAGAATGTCAGGAGGGACAAGAGACACAGCTTTCTTGTACCATGGCAGATCCTCAGCTGGGTCCCTTTATTGCCAGTCTGGATAGTGAGGAATTTTGGTCCCATCCAGCTGTGGTCACAATCCATCCTACTTTTCCTTTGGTTACAGGACAAAGTACCTCCTGTTGAGGCCTGATTTCCTCTGTAGGGAGAGTCCAGAACAATAGGCCTGTTCAGACAGCCTGGAAGGGCTAGCCTACCTCAAGTCACCAGAGAGGTGAAGAGATTTTGAACCTTACCCAGCTTCCATAGCCACCACTGAATCAAGTGTTGCAAAGGCTAGTTTCTCTTTCACCATCATCCCTGTCAATGACTGCTTGTGGAAAAGACAAGGGTCAAGAAAAGTGAGACCTTGATCCCCTGGTGTATGAGGGCCTTCTAGCTTTGGCCTCTGGAAGCACACTAGTGGTAAACTGCTGTTTTTGTTTTTTGTTTTTCTTCTTTATTGGGCAGAGGTGGGATTTTGATTCTGGTCAGGCAGGTAAGGAGATCCTGAACTCAAGGGATCCACCCAACCCAGCTTCACAGAGGCTGGAATTGAGGGTATGGGTCAAAGTACCTTGCTAAACACCACTATGACTTCTGTATCTCTTTTTATTCCTATCTTCTTTTTATCAATCTTTCCTTTTACCCTCCCTATTCCTTTTCCTTTTCTCTTTCTTCAATCTTTTCCTCCTTGTTGCTCTTCAATATTCTCTTCTTTTTGATCCTACACCAAAGGTTATGTAAACACTTAAGGTCAGAGACAAGGTAACTTAAAGAAGTGGAGGAAGTGAAAGGAAAAAGTAGAGCAAGGAAGCAGTCTAAAAGAAAAGAATCATGAGAAAGGAACAACAGAAAAATCCAGGCAACAAGACAAACAGAACAAAGCAAAATCCACCCCCCCAAAAAAAGGACTATGCGGTAGCTATGCAAAGGATTCCATTTGTACAGAAATGATAGAAATGAAACAAAGGAAACTTTAAAAATGAATAAAAAAATGAAGGAAATTGCTGAGAAAGTGGAAAATAATCAAAAGGAAATCCAAAAATAGAATCAAATAAAGATGAAAGATATGAAGAATATAGAAAGAATATAATGAAGCTTAAGAAATTGAAGTAGTCAGTCAGGGAACTTAAAGATACAGTGGAAGGTATCAATAACAGATTAGACCATGCAGAAGAAAGAATCTCAGAGCTGCAAGATAAAGCTTTTCAGCTGACCCAGGTAGTTAAAGAGACAGAAAAGGAGAGAAAGCAGAATGTGCACTAAGAGAATTATGAGACTCCACGAAGCATTCAAACATGACCTACAGGTATCCCAGAAGGGCAAGAAGAATGCCCCAGAGGAATGGAAGCCCTACTGGAAGATATCATAAATAAAAATTTTCCGAGGATCACCAAAGATTCTTACACATTCCTTTCAGAGTGATACTGAACCCCAGGTCATCTCAACTCAAACAGAATTCCTCCAAGATACTTTGTCATGAACCTGCCCAAAGTCAAGATGAAAGAAAAAATTCTACAAGCACCCGTTGACCTACAGAGGTCAATCTATCAGTGTCACAGCTGTTCTCAAACAAAAATTTCAGGCAAGGAAAGTATAGTCACCTATTTTTAAACTTCTTAAACAAAATGATTTTCAGCCCAAAATTTAATATTCTGCTAAGCTAACCTTTAAAATTGATGGAAAAATCAAATATTTTACTTACATGCAAACATTGAGGAAGTTTAGCACAAGACCAGCCATACAGAACATAGACCCATATCACAATGGACAATCAGCAAAATAAATACTCTGAAATTAAAGGACAACACCTAGCTTCCATAATTATGCAAATAATAAAACTAAGCAATGGACTTTCACAAAATAAGGTATTAGAACTGAACCACACTGATCAGTTCTCTCAATAAATTGTAATGGCTTGAAGTCTTTACCGAAGAGGCATAGGCTGACATATTGGATAAATAAGCACAAGCTGTCCATGTGCTGTCTACAGGAAACACACCTAGCCTCAAAGGACAAAGCAAGACTCAGCGTCAAGGACTGGAAAGCACTTTTTCAGGCAAACAGAAATCAGAAGAATGGAGGGGTTACAATCTTATTCTTAGATGCAAGTGGATTTAAATCAACTATAGTCAAAAAATCAAAGATGGGTAATCTTTCCCATCACCCTCCCACCCCCATCCACCCTTCTCCCCTCCCCTTCCCCACCCCCTCCCCATATTTTTGGGCTAGAATTAAGTTGTATCTTTTGCTTGAGAGCTATAGATTAGTTTCATAAAAGGGCTGTGTACATTG
>CAUYQV010096773.1:0-59259 GCA_963574575.1 Galagoides demidoff
TTTTTTTTTTTAATTAAATCATAGCTGTGTATATTAATGGATGCAATGTTACTGCATACTCTCCATGATCAGTTCCCTGATCCATATAAAGGCCTGAGGTGGTGGTGGGGCCCTCATAGCTAAAGTTTGAGTGTCTGTGCAGAGATGTGGAGCCATCAGGTCTTCTTATCCTTCTATGTCCTTTTTCTACATGTAGGAATTTCCTCAGGTACCTTGCACTTTTGGTGAGTGGAATTCCCCATTTCTATCTCCTTCATTCTAAGTGTCACCCTACAGTTCTCTGGTGATCTACAATGTTGTATTCCAGAAGGTCCATCTGTAGGTGGGCATCTGCTGGCAACTTTTGTTCCTCTCCATGAGAGCAGCATGTGAGGGCTTTTTTCTAGACCACCCAACTTTCCTGAGTGCTTGTCACTTACTAATGCTTTTACATGCATTTGCTCTTGTCAACCCCATTCTATGGATGATGAAACTGAAGTAATACAGTTTAAACAACTTTCTCAAAATTATACAGTTAAAGATTGGTTGAGCAGAATTTTAATCCAGGTTAGAATGGAGAAAGTTTACACAAGAGAAAGACCATCACTGATAATGCTTTTTAAAACTCAGAAAATACCTGAGGGTACAAATCAGATTTCACTGCAGAAAGGAATAAGCCCTTCCTGAGAAAGAAGTGTCTCAGGGCCATTTTCACCCATAGTGTCATGGCATAAAGGGAATTAGCCACTGACACAGCTAAAAAGAAGCAGTCTGACTTTTGACAAACTTTGAATGATTAATAGAAATGCCAAAGACCAACAATCATAAAGCAAATCTGCCTTCAATTTTCAAATATTTCTCATAACGTCTTAGTTGAGCACATGGGAATAGCTTACCAAGGGCTAGGAGCAGAGGAGGATAACTGAGAAAGAACTTCCCTGGAACAAAGTGGGTTTTTCCTAAATGCAAGTCAGCAGTTAGCCAAAACAGCAGGGAAGACCTCATGAAGATCCCCACCCTCAATTCCAAAGTATATGAGGCTTTTATGTTTGTAAGACACATTCAAAGGTTGGAAACACAGCAGAAGATCCAAGAGAGATTTTCACATCCCACCCAAGGTGCATAGTCCTTCTCAAAAGAACAACATTAGGCAGATGAAAATTGAGATAAGATAGAAGAGTTAAGATAGAGATCCCTGAGATGCACTGAAACTTTACTAAAAGATAGGGGCAAGGCAGCAGAAAAGATTTCCCAAAGCATTGAAAGCCAGATGTAGGGGCTACAGAGTGAGAATTCTTCAGGGACCCTCAAAAGGAGATGAGGGAGCTATAAAGTTCAGAAGGTTGGTGGCTGACAGTAAAGTTTAAAAATATTATAGCCTTGGTGGTGTACAGATCTTCAGCTCTACTAGGGAAAATTGTGCTCTCACCATAAAGCTTTTGAAGACAGTAGTCGATTGAATTTTTCTAAAACTGTGACAAAGACCAAACCCAGCTCAATTACAGATTAGATTGACTCCGTCTTGTACTGATGGTCTCAGAGTAGAAGCTGTGTGATCTAATCTTGCGGTAAACATTATTCATTTTAATCTCTACTTTTATTTTTGTACATAATACCTGGCTTACAGAAAATAACCAGAAAACAAGAAAAATATGACCTGTAGTCGATAGTATAAAAATATCAGTAAAAGCAGAACTACAAAAACCCTGGCGTTTGAATTAGCAATTAGTAGCATTAAAATGTCTATAAGAAATATGCTTATAAATATCTATTAGAAGTCATTTGCATAAACAAATGGAAAATTTTAGTGGATTGTAGAAACTAGATAAAAGAACCAAAATGGAATTATAGAAGCTAAAAAAAAAATGCAATATGAAGTGAATTTATTTGATTGACTTAACAGTAGACTGGACATAGCAGAAGATAAGATCAGTGAATGTAAATATCGTCCATTAGAAAGTAACTGCACTGAAATATAAAGAGAGAAAAAAATGAATCCAATTACTGAACAGAGAACTCAACACCAGCCTGGCGATTTTGACTGATTTAATGTATAAGAAATCAGAGTCTATACAAGAGAGGAGAGATAATGGAGCAGGGAAAATATTAAAGTCATAATAGCCAAGAATTTTCTAACATTACAGATATCAACCTCAGATCCTAGAAGTTCAGTGAACCTTAAGTAAAATAAATGTAAGTAAAAAAAAAAAAATACCTGCATATCATATAGTTCCATTGCTGAAAACCAAATACTAAGGGGAAATTTAAAAAGCATTGAGAGCAAAGGGTCAGAACACTTTAGCTTGTAGTCTAGAGGTATTTCACAAACTGATTTTGTGTAGCTTATGGTTTAAAGATTTTTTTTTTACATTTTAAAGTGATTGTTATAAGTTTCTACATAATATCCTCACTTTTTCCTCTTGGCCAAAAAAACCTAAATAAAATATTTACCATCTGCCCATGGACAGTAAAAGTCTGGAAACTCCTGATGTAGGAAAAGAAGAAACATTATATCTAGGGGAGCAATATTAAGAAGGTTGACAGAGCTCTCAAAAAAAATAATGCTGATAGGAAGTCAAAAGAACAAATTCTTCAAGGTGCTAAAGAGGAAAGAAAAAGGTCAACCTAGCTCTGAGATTTTAATCCATTGCCACTTATCAGATCTGACCTTGTGAAGGGCATAGATGCCAACCCCACAGACCTCGGTAATTACTGCTAGGAAGATGAAATTAAACAGTGACACACACAGAACTTCTACTTACTTGGTGGAGGGTGCAAATGCCATTGGGTGTAGTTGTACTATATGATATTTAAGGGCCAAATCAGTTTGGTGACTTTATTCTCATTATTGTGAAGAGTTTTGTGCCTCTCTATATAAGATGGAGTAGGAGTCAAGAGTAACACCTGGCAGGTGATATACCATGATCACGAAGGTGGTTTTCCCAGGGCAAGGCTTATCTATTGCACTCTTGATGTGCTGACCCCTGTGATATCCCCAGATGTGGGAAACTTGACTGCATAATTTGTGGTAGTAGGGGATGGTGTTTACTGTTTCGCTTTTTTTTTTTTTTTTTTTTAAGGAACAGAAGGGATCAGGACAGATTTATGCACAAGGCTGCTTTGAAGAGCAGAGCAGACTGAGAAGATAAGAAATTCAAACAGGTTCTTTTACTGGGTGTCAATCAAATTTATTATCCTTAGGCTCTAATTTTCATAGGTTTTCATGATAACTTGAAGTTTTTATTATAAGAGTGGGACAATTCCATAGATCTTTGTGGAAAGCTATTAAGATTTTACTAAATATCAAATGAGTTTCTGGACTTGTCTAATAAACTTTAAGAGTTTTCTATTCTTCAAGTAAAGAGATAAGAAACATTATGTTTTGTGGCAATTCTGTAGACATTTTATTTATAAAAGAAAGAAAACTAACAATGAAAGAATGTCTGCAAAAATTCCTAGAAATTGTCAGACTATGGACGTGTTTTTGTTTCTAATAATATACAGAAGTAAAGCTTAAAGATTCCCTCTTTAAGATAATTTTATCAGCAACAATGACTGAATACCAAAGGAATAGATAAAGATAAATGCTCTTATTGAAACGCTTGAGGGCTATTTGATAGACCTACCCAGAGAAGGAAAATGCATTCTGGCAAAAGAGATAGGATTGACATGGACCTGCCAGGTTTATTTTCCCCTGAAAAGTTAATGTTTTTCTTTGACTAAGAAGTCCTATTTTTGCATGTTGATTAAATTAGAATCTACACAAAAAGAAATTGTTGTCATGATTTATTTTTACCTGGTTTATTTATATTTTCTTTTCCCATTTATACTTGAATACATGCAGGGAAAATGAGCCCTAAAACTTTGGAAGTAAACTGAGTCTCACCCCTTAAGTCCAAGATTCATTTAGGGCCCTCTGTAGTCAAAACAGCTAAATTAGAATAATCAAGTTTTTTCACGGATTTTACTACTTTCTATATTGTTCCCACCTTCTTTTTAAGCGTCACACATGTTTTTAATAGCTTTATTGAGATGTAATTGACAAACTGTGCAATTCACCCATTTAAAGTAGCTTTTGGTATATTCATAGGGTTGTGCATTCATCACCATAATACATCATAGAATATTTTCAGTGTTCCAAAAAGAAACTCATACCTTTTAGATATTATCTCCCAAATTTCCAGGATTTCAGCTGTAGAAAGCCACTAATCTATTTTCTGTCTCTATTCTTATTCCAATTCTGAACACTTCATATAAATGGAAGTATACAGTAGATGGTCTTTTGTGACTGGTTCTTTTCACTTAGATAATGTTTTTGAGGATCATCTATGTTATAGCATGTATCAGTACTTAATTATGTAAGTTACCAAAATTATTCCATTACATGGATGTACCACCAGTTGTTAGAAATTTGGAAAGTTTCCACTTGGCTATCATCAGTAATGCTGCTATGAACATTTGTATACAAGTTAGTATAAGGATTGATGTTTTTATTTCTCCCGGGTATAAATCTAGTGATGGAATTACTGAGCCATACAATAAGACTCTTTAACTTTTTGATGACGTGCCAGATTATTTTCCAAAGTGTCTATACCATTTTATATCAATCCAGAAATGCATGGGGGTTTCAATTTTTCTTCATCCTCACTAATACTTGTTTTTTTAAATTTTTTTTATTGTTTCTGGTTAATTGAGGGTACAAAGAATTAGATTACAGTGTTTGAATTTGTTAGGTAAAGTCCCTCTTATAATATGTCCCACCCCCAAGAGGTGTCCTATACACCCTAACATGGTGCCCATAAAGTGGGAGCACACCCATCCCCCTCACACCTCCCCTTCCATGCTCCTTCATTCCCTTGCCCCCCAACCTTGAATTTATTTGAATTTTTCTTTTATGTGGACATGTATTAGATCATCTATTGGCTTTATATTAGAATTGAATACACTGGATCCTTGTTTCTCCATTCTCGTGGTACTTTACTAAGAAGAATGTGTTTCAACTCCATCCAGGTTAATAAAAACAATGTAAAATCTGCATATTTTTAAATGGCTGAATACTCACTAATACTTGTTATCATCTGTCTCCTGGAAGTCTTAGTGAGGCTATAGACTTTCTAATGGGTATGAAGTACTATCTCATTATGGTTTTGATTTACCGTTCTCTGATGGTTAATGATGTTGAGCATCTTTTCATATGTTTTTTAGCCATTTGCATATTTTCTCTGATGAAATGTCTATTAAAATGTGTTTACTATTTAAAATTTGGATTGTCTATTATTGAGTATAATTATTCTTTACATTTTAGAGATATGAGATATCTCTAAAATATAAGATATAAAATAAATATAAGATAAAATATAAGATATACCTATATTGTCAGATATATAATTTTCAAAATTTCTTCCATTCTTCGGATTGCTTAAATCATAACATCGTACCAGGCTATTTTTCTCTCTGCTCACTAATGTTTGCCCACAGTAATGGCCTAGTAATGTTTTGTCATGGTGGCTTTAACCATATAAAATTACAAACCTAATCATTTACATTTGCATTCAATTAAGCCGTTTCCTAGTGCAGAGTAGGAAAAAAAGTGCCTTTTACTGTTCATGGCTTTGATTTAATGTAGTTGATATTCTTTTAAAGGGTTTGAGTTTTAGTCTGCAGAATAGACCTTTTTAAGAACATTTACATGGATTAGAAAACATTTGAAAGTGAGAGTAAGTAAACTTTCCACAAAGAATAAGAAATCTTGTCAAGATTTTTACGAAAGCCAGAAGCTACCCGAAAAACTTCTGTGTGGTAAGCCGAAGGGAAAGACTATAGAAAACATGAAAAGAAAAGTACTCTGAAACTTAAGTGGCAATGATAATGGGCCACATGTATAGCCCTTTACCAGCAGAGTATGGACGGATAATATTTCCTATTCAGTGAGGTATTATCTAATGAGGAAACTTGTGCTTGGCAATTCTGATAGTCAGGCTTTACATTGGGCTTAGGTTACCTCGTGGTTGCACAAAATGTCACAGTAAAAAGAAAAAAATCCAGGAGTCTGAGTCCTGAGAAAGTTCACATCAAATTTCTCACTTCTTGTAAGACAAATTTAGAGAGGCTAGATTTGGAAAAATAGCAGCTATCTAGGGTAATACTACATATAAATGACAGTATGTAAAGTGGAAGGCAATAATGATGACAGTGATAGTAACAGTGATGATGGTGGTGATAATAACTCATTGCATCACTGTAGTGTTTGGAGTTTTTCAAAGCACTTTCACATACAAAACCATCTGAATCTAATAGGAGTTAAGCAAGATTGCTAAGTGAGGTGCAACATGCATAGAGGTGGTTCACAGTGTAAGTATATATAGTTGGATCAATTTTCATATATTGTATGTAAATAGCTCAAAGAACAGATCATTAGCATCTGTGCATATTGCCCATTGAATCACCACAATTCTCAACAGGTAAGTATATATTTTTTTTGCATTTTTTTTTATTGTTGGGGATTCATTGAAAGTGCATCAGGTTATACTGATTGCATTTGTTAGGTAAAGTCTCTCCTATAATTGTGTCCCACCCCCAAGAGGAGTATAACACACTGTGACCCCTCACCCCCCTCCCTCCTTCTCTCTCTCTGCTCTACCATTCTCCCACCCCCACCATCTACTAGGTCATCAATTGTCCTCATAACAGAATTAATCACATTGGATTCTTGCTTATCCATTTTTGTGATGCTTTAGTAAGAAGAATGTGTTTCATTTCTACCAGGTTAATACAAAAGATGTAAAGTCTCCATATTTTTTAGTGGCTGAATAGTACTCCATGGTATACATATACCCTAGCTTGTTAATACATTCTTGGATTAGTGGGCATTTAGGTTGTTTCCACAGTTTGGCAATTGCAAATTGAGCTACAATAAACAGTCTAGTGCAAATGTACTTATGACATAATGATTTTTTTTTTCTGGGTAGATGCCCAGTAATAGGATTGTAGGATCAAATGGGAAGTCTAATTTGAGTTCTTTGAGGATTCTCCATATTTCCTTCCCAAAAGGCTGTATTAGTTTTCAATCCCACCAACAGTTTAAAAGTGTTCCCCTCTCTCCACATTCATGCTAACATCTGCAGCTTTGAGATTTTGTGATGTGGGCCATTCTCACTGGGGTTGGGTAATATCTTAGGGTGTTTTTGATTTATATTTCTTTGATAATTAGTGATGATGAGCATTTTTTTCATGTTTGTTAGCCATTCATCTGTCTTCTTTAGAGAAGGTTCTATACATCTCTGATTTCTTATGCCATACCTTAGTTTGCCCATTCTTAAATTACAAATAAATGAATCACACAGTATGAAATTTTTTGTTTGACTTCTCTTACTAAATATTTATTCACAAGATTTACCCTTAATCCTAATTGCTATATTTCATTGTTTGAATATACTACAACTTATTTATCAACTCTAGTGACATTTGGGTTGTTTCTAGTCTGTGGTTCTTACAAATGATGTGATTTGAAACATCTAAAAAATTTTTTTCTTGGCTAAGTATAAACCTAAGAATAAAATCACTGTGTCACATTAGAATATGTGGATATTTTCACTTAATGTGAAATGCTCTGAACAGTTACTTGGCAGTTCTCACGTTCCATCAGTGATATATGAAACTTTTGACTTCTGCAAGTCCTCATTGCACCTGATGTTTTCTGTACTGTTATTTTAATGGGTGATTTTTCACCTTCTGAAAGTAGAGACTGAGAAACACTATCATTAGAAAAATCTAGACCACCTACTTCTAGCCCCAACCACCATATCAGTCAGGCTCCAATATAATGATAATGCAATGTGACTGGCAGAGTTCCAAAACATAGATTCTCTCTGAGGTGAGGACATAGGAAACCCCAAAGTCAAGAGGAATGAGAAGAGCAAGCACACTAGAAAAAATGTAAAAATCTGGTGAGTGTAACAATACAAATTAAACAAAGACTGATTTCTGCTTAGATTAAGATAAATCTTCATAATAAAGGTCTATTTCCTAAATTCTTATTACTTGATTAAACATGTCCTGCTTTCAATAAAAAGATGCAATCTATTTTAAGAGGTAAACATCCGTCCCCACCACACACATACACAGAGTCTGGAAGAGACTTACCGAGTATCAGAACCAGATTCAGGTATGGCACAGATGTTGGAATGATAATACAAGGAATTTAAAATAACTATTAATATATTATAGGCTATAATGGAAAAACTGGCAACATGCGGGAACAGATGGGTAATATAAGTGAGAAGTAAGAATTTTTAATATAAGTAGTTTTCTAAGAGTCAGAGGAAATGGTACAAATGGGGAAAAAAACACATAAAGGAAGAATGTCTTTGATGGAGTCATTTGTGGACTAGACACAGCTAAGGAGACAATCAGTGGGCTTGTGGGTAGGTCAGCTGGAATTTGAAATAAGTTGTAACAGATAGCTCCATATAATTATTAATAATTACCCCCAAATGGAAGATGCTAAGATGTCCTACGATAGATGAATAAACTGTGTCGTATACCTTCAATAAAATACCATAATGATTGAACCCTAAATGCACATTAAATAGAAAGAAACTAATCTGAAAAGATTCCATGCTGTATGACTCTACTTATATGAAATTCTATATAAGGCAAAACTATGAAGTTGGTAAACAGATCAGAGATTGTCAGGAGTATCGACAGGGAGGAAGACTGAACAGACAAAGCACAAAGGATTTTTTTTAGGGTTGTGAAACTATTTTTCATGACATTGCAATGATGGATAAATAAAATTATGGATCTGACAAACCCTACAGAACTTTATAGAGCAAAGAGTACAAATTGAAAAAATTGCTTAGGTAGTTGGGAGGTTCCAAGATGCAATTCAGATTTTGACAAAATAAACTATATTGCAAATATGTGAAAAATTTAAGGGAATTGAGGAAAAAGTGCTAATTTGGACATGAATGGAGACTGTAAGACTTAAGACAGAAAGAACTGTACATAAATATAATCCTCTCATTGATAGAGTTGCTCCCATAGGTGCCAGGGTTAACAATTTTGAAATTACTATCAATATGTATAGGAATTGGATAATTAATTAAATGGGTAGAAGAAGGTAGGAGAAAAATTTGTCATTATTGAAGTAGAAAGTTATGGATAAGCAAGGAGAGAACTTGCATAATACTTGTGGTAATAGATTAGAGACATATACATTGGTATGAACTCATGTTTTATTTAATATATGATAGTTACAGATGATTACATGTAGAAATATTTATAGGCATGTTTATATACAGGGGTGGTACACACACACATACTTTATTGCTGTCAGTTGAGAGGACTTAAAAGTAATTGCACCCTGGTAGCAAAAAATTCAGCACCCAGATATTTATTTGCAGATCATACCAACTTATATCCATATATAGAAAACCCTAGGCTGGGTGTGGTGGCCTATAATCCTAGCACTCTGGTAGGCTCAGGTGGGATTGTCCCCAGAGCTTGGGAGTTCCATACTAGCCTGAGCAAAAGTAAGACCCTAGCTCTACTAACAATAGAAAAGTTAGCCAGGCATAGGATCACATGCCTGGAGTCCCAGCTACAGGAGAGGTTGAGGCAGGAGGATTGCTTAAGCCCAGAAGTTTGAGGTTGTAGTGAGCTATGATGACACTACTGCACTCTAGTCAGAGCTACAGAGCAAAACTCTGTTTCAAAAACCAAAACAAACAAAACCCCTGAGGACTCACCTACCTGAGAAAAACTGCAAGAACTAATAAGTTCAGTATAGTTGTAGGATTAAAAAAATCAACATATAAAAAATTTATTTCTATGCACTAACAATGAACTATATCTGAAAAAGCTAATAATCCTATTCACAATAGCATCAAAAACTATATAAAATACTTAGGAATAAATTGAATCAAGGAGGTAAAAGATATATAAATGGAAAATAATAAGAAATTGAAGATAAAAATAAATGGAAAAATACCCTATGTTCATGATTGGAAGAATTAATATTGTTAAAATGTCCATGATACCCCAAATGGTCTTTAGAGTCGATGCAGTCCCTATCAAAATTCTGAAGACATTTTTACAAAAGTAGAAAAAAATTCTAAACCTCAGATAGAATTATAAAAGATCCTAAATAGCCAGAGTAATCTTGGGAAGAAAGAACAAAGGTTAAGGTATCATATTTTCTAATTTCAAAACATATTATAAAACTTCAATAATTAAAACAGTATGATAGTAGACTAAACAGACACATAGATAAGTAGAACAAAATAAATAACCCCCAAATACCCACTAAACACACACACACACAGAGTACCAAAAAATATATAAAGAAAGGAAAAGTTATATTCAGTCTCTAATACTTAAGTTATGTTTGACTTCTGTAATTACAAGAGGTGCTCAATGTGACTTGTTTTCATCTTTTGTCATTGGTTTATTTTGAGAATTATAATTTTAATACAGTTTTTCCTTTCTTAATATGTGTATACAATTTTTTGGCACCCTGTGTGTGTATGTGTGCAGAGAGACTGTGTATCAACTAATATTTGACAAGGGTTCCAAGAATACACAATGGGTTAAGGACATTCTCATTGATAAATAGCATTGGGAAGACTGGATATTCACATGCAAAATAATGTAACAGAACTGTTCACAAAAATAAAATTAGAATGGATTAAAGGCTTAAATGTAGGAACTAAAATGGAAAATTCCTTGATGAAAGCACAGGGGAAAACTTCTTGCCATTAGTCTTGGCAACCATGTTTTTTCATATAAACACAAGTCAAAATAAATAAGTTGGACTACATCAAACTAAAAAGCATCTGCACAGCAAAGGAAATAATCATCAAAATGAAAAGGCAACCTATGGAAGAGGAGAAAATGTTAATATCTAAAATATAATCATTCATTGCTTAATAACAGAAATACATTCTGAGAATGTGCCATTAGGCTATTTCATCATTATGCAAACAATGTATAGTGTACTTACACAAACCTAGATAGCTCACTACACACCTGGGCTGTATGGTAGAACCAGTTGTTCCTAAGCTACAGATTTATACAGTATAATCACTGTACTGAATAACATAGCCAATTGTGACATAATAATAAATATTTATGTCTCTATCTTGAAACATAGAAATGGTACAAAAAAATTATAAAGCTTCAGTAATCAAAACAGTATGGTAGTTGAATAAAACAGACACAGATAAATAGAACAAAATAGACAACCACAAAACATACATAACACACACACACTGTTGTATATGTAGTTTGTCTAGTTTGTCATTGCCCAAAATGTCATTATGGGACATTTGATTCTGGTGAGCCACTCATACAACTCAATAAGAAAAAAAGTAATGATCTGATATAAAAATGGGCAAAGGACCTGAATAGATATTTTTTCAAAGACAACACATAAATGGCCAACAGGCATATGAAAAGGTACTCCCTATTATTAATTAGGGAGCTGCAAATCAAAACCACCATGAGATATCACTTCACAACTGTTAGGATGGCTATTATCAAGAAGATAAGAAAAAAGTGTTAATACCATTGGTGGGAATATAAATTAGTACAGCTGTTATGGAAAACAATATGGAGGTTTCTAAAAAAATAAAAATAAAATGATTATATATATGGTCCAGCAATCTCAGTTCTGAGTAGATGTCTGAAGAAAATAAAATTGCTATCTCAAAGACATAACTGCACATCTACACGTTCATGTCCACATGAGTCACGATAGTCAAGATACAAAAACAACCTAGGTATTCATGGATCGAGGAATGGATAAAGAAATAGACACACACAAGCACAGACACAAGGGGATGTGTTTCGGTCATAAAAAATGAAGAAAATCCTGTCATTTTGGATAATATGAGAAAATCTTGAGGATGTTTGCTATGCAAAATAAGTCAGAGAAAGACAAATACGGTATGATCTCACTTACATGTGAATTTTAAAAAGTTAAACTCATAAAAACATAGAATGGTGATTTCCAAGGGGTAGAGGAATGGATAGATGTTGGTGAAAGGGTACAAAGTTTTAGTTATGCAGGATGAATAATTTTTGGGGATCTAATGTACAGCTTGGTAACTATAGTTAACAATATTGTATAATATATGTCAAAATTTGTTAAGAACATAGATCATAAATGCAAACGTTCTCTCTACACATTAAAACAAAGGTAACTGAGTTAACAGATGTGTTCACTAACCTGATTGTGCTGGTAATTTCACAACATATATCAAATTATAACATTTTACACCTTAAATTTATACAGTTTTGTCAATCATATCTCACGAATACTGCAAGAAAAAAACCATATTGTCACACAGACATACACACACACACACACACACAGAGCCCGTAGCATCTTGTGGAGCTAGAAAGTAAGTATTCAAAAAATCAATCACCACCAATAAAACCACAATGATTGCCTCACATTAACTCATTTATGCTGGAGGTTGAATTTTTTGCATTTTTTGCTTGCCTTTTTGAGAAGCTCCCAGCACATCAGTATCTGCAGCAGTGACTAACTCTGTGTACTCTCAGGAGGCAGACAGGCATGAAAAATCAGACCTCGGTGATGACCTTGAGCCGTAGGATATAAATGACTCCCACATCACTACCATTCCCGTAATGGAACATGAGGCATACATAGATTTAAAGGGATAAATTGACTCAGGTGCCAACTGTAAGAGTTCCTCGTGGCCAGTGCTGGAAAAATTTGAGCAATAAAAGATATATAATAATAGTGTATTATAACCCAAAGTGTAAAATAAATATTCAGGAATCCATACTGATATAAATAAATGATGAAGAAATAAATGTGGAAGTAATGAATGGCAAATTCCCTATGCCGAAGAATTTCAAATAATATATGTGGACAGATACTCTGTCCGGGAGGAGATGTAGTAAAATTCTCCATCAGTCTAGGCTGCATGTAGTGACTTTCTTTTAAGAATTAGAGTACATGAAGTTGGGGGAAGGGTAACTTTACAGTGGGGAAGCCTGATAAACACTCCCTCAACCAGATGACCACGGTTTATATCAACTGTGATAAGTCGCCCTGGCAGTAAATTGTGCTTTGTCATGGAGAAATGTGGTGAGATGAGAATGGTACTTTATCTCTGGGGTCTTCATCTCAGAAACCCATAACTTCAGCCTAATCATATAAATTACATAAGATAAATACCGATTGTTGAACACTCTGAAAAATATTAGTATTCCTCAAATTGTAGGATAAGACCTGGGAAGTATGAGAAACTGTTACAGCCAAGCGGAGGGGGATTAGGAGACACAATCATTATGTGTAATGAGAAAAATGGGATGGGATCCTGTAAGCAAAAAAGAACATTAGGGAAAAAAACTAAGGAAATCTAAGTGTTGACCCTAGTTAATGTTACAATGTTATTCGTTAATGTGCAAATGTACTATAGTGATATAAAACATTTACCATAGGGGAAGGTGAATGGGGGGAGCATCTAGGAGAACTCTCTCTACTATCTTCACAACTTTTCTGTAAATCTAAACTTAGCATAAAGAAAATATATATGTACATATTAGAAGAACCTTTCACCTATTCTCAGAATTGTGAAAAATGATCCCAGAATTTTGTATGCTTAAGGGAAAGAAGTTATCATAATTTAGAGGTTGAAAATGTGCAGTCATGATCAGGCAAACTTAGCAATATTACAAAGCAGCTCGTGATCAATGAAAGTCTGAACTTTAAATCTCTGGCTTTAAAGTCTCTCTTCTAAAAGCCAGATACCTCTCTGTAGGTGGGAGAGAAATCTGTCTGCTTATCTACAAAGCCTCTTGGTGGAGCGTTTTCTGTGGAGTGCTTCTGAAACCTGATTGCTAGACTTATAAGGGCAGATGATAGTAACATGTAGCTTCAGGGCAAAGTCTGAGATAATTGTCTGAAAACAAGCCCAGAGTTTCTCCGAAGGCTTATATATATATTTAAATAGAAGAGCATTTGTACACATTTACACATTGCCACCTGAAATCTTTGTATAACATGAATGCTACAAGATGTTTCTTGGTTTCAAATACCCTTGGCACAGCCCTGTCTGTTCCCTTGAGCAGATTCAGCCTCACATTTCTAGTTTGAAAAAAAATGGTGCATGTGAGGGTTAGAGGAATTTCTGCCACCAGAATTCTCTGAGGGCTCAATTTTCTCCTGCCCATTCACTTAGCTCCTCCTTACGTTAGTTCCACCATCACCTTAATACTTTAGTGTTCTGTAAGCCACAGGGATTCCATTAGTATGATCTTTAGAGCTCATCAAACTTGATTCCTCTATAAGGCAGGGGCTTCGTCTTGTACATTGTACTTCTGAATCCAAGGACAATCCTTTAAAAATCACAGACACAAACAACGTCCCTTTACTGGCTGTTTGGTGGTCGCAAGCGTAAGAGCTTCCAGGCTGCCGCATCCAAGTAGAGACCGTCCATTGCTTCATTGTTTTCAGTTTTCATCTGAACTCTATTCTTGCCTCACTGTCTGAAACCCTCCTTGGAAGACCCACTTATACCTGCAGTTATGTTTATAATCACTGTTTGCTAAATTATTTCTCTTCAAGATGAGCTACCAGAATTTCAAAATCATAAGTTCAAACAACAGTGAAAATCATCTTTTAAAAAAATGGCTTTGGAACAAGAGAGCAACATAACTTGATCACTTTGAAAGGGCAGTTCAGGAAGTTTCTTTATATGCAAAAAAGAAAGAAAGTGATGGCTACATCTGGAGCCATTATCGTAGTGAACAAACTGGGTGATTGCTCTCACTCTGAGAAGAGCAAAGTGGGGCTGTGATGCTAGGAGGCTGCAGGCAGAAAGGTGGCACTGCCTAGCATCTTCACACGCTGACTGCCTTGCCAGTTCCATTAGGTGAGCCTTGAACAGCCACTGAGAGAAGGGGCAAAGTTGGGCAGACGACAGCAGCCTGGGTCCTGTACTTCTGGACTGCAGAGATGGGAGCCAGGGCAGGAGTCAACTTCACCTGGGTGACTGGGCTATGCATGAAAATTGGTGAGAGTGACACTTGATGGTCTCTAGGGAATGAAAATCAGACTTGGGCACTGGGGCCCAACCTACCCTATGCAAAAGTGTCCTGGATTCCATTTTTAGGTGATAAAATAGAGTACATGATAGCCTTTAGCTGTGTGCTGTGTATAACAAAATCCAAAGTAAAACCATTTGAGATCACCTGTTTCTTGGTCACCTGACACTTTTGTAAGAGCTACCTGAGTCAGATGTGTGCTTCATGAGGAGACAGGGCCAAATTCTCTCTCTAAATTTAACCCTAGGATCTAGGAAGGGAAGTTAGAGCATCCAAGTGAAGTCAGCTTCAATCAGTTCCTCACTGTGCTGCACTTACCTGGTCAATACTGAGAAGACCTGTGGCAAGAGACAGAGTTTAACTTAGGATCCAGAATCTGCTAACTTCTAAACAGCCACAGGGGAGAAATGAAGAACACGACTGGACACGTGTCACAACTTCTCACTCAGGGCACCTTCTGTCTAAGGCAGGTTTCAAATAAGCTTAGCCATGGAGAAAGGCAATTACAAACATTGTTCCTACAATTTATAATGCAAATTGGATAGAACACAATAGATTAATTATAGAACATGGTTTGAATTTGCATTATTCAAACAGCAATTGGTTATAATGTGATTGAGTTCAGGAACTAGCATCTTGGGAGCAGGGAATAAGCATCGTTGGCAGGAAGCATAAATACACACCCTGCCACTGCTGGAGGGACTGGCTGCTCACTTGGTCTCCAGCTCACTTTTTCCCTGGGAAGCTGGAGGTGTGCTGAGGTTGTGGAGAACAGAGCTGGTGGCCAGGGCTCCATATTTATAGGTCATTAAAGAGAACTAAGCTGTGGGATCAATTCCGTTCTCCTAGTCACTTATCATTCTTCTAGGTATTCAGAATTTTGGACTTAAATTCTATTATGTTGTATATAATTTACAAGAGTTCCAGAATCCCAGGCTCCAGGGGCTTTATAAATCTATCAAGAACCAAAGCCTGGCTCGGTGCCTGTGGCTCAATCAGCTAAGGCGCCAGCCACGTACACCTAAGGTGGCCGGTTCGAATCCCCAGCCCAGGCCCACCAAATAACAATGATGGCTGCAACCAAAAAATACCCAGGCATTGTGGCAGGCACCTGTGGTCCCAGCTATTTGGGAGGTAGAGGCAGGAGACTTGCTTGAGCTCAGGAGTTGGAGGTTGCTGTGAGCTGTGATGCCATGGCACTCTACCCAGGGGGCTAGCTTGAGGCTCCATCTCAAAAAAAAAAAAAAAGAACCAAAGCCTACACCTAGCCAGAGACTCCACAGGGAGACAGCAGGGGCTGAGGAACGTAGGGGGTGCCACCAGATTCAACAGCAAAAACTCAGCATGTTCTTCCCCCTTTTCCAAATTCCCAACTTCCTTCATCAAAGACTTATAAGTGCCGCCATCACCACTAAAAATGACTGTTGAACGTCTTTGCCCTTTACAATTCCTAGAGGGCAGTATAAAAATTAATGCTCAACTTTCTAAAAATAAAATGATATTTGTAGAGGAGGAGGGAGTGACTGTCAGATCTCTTCAGAAATGTGCACAATTGTGCAGTATATTTTCCTGAAGATATTTGGGTGAGTTAAACAAGGTGAATGAGGTGCATTCACCACCTGGCCAGCATGTCTGTGCCACTAGTTCAGGGAGAGGCACCAAGCACCAGTACAAAGCAAAACCAAATATAAATAGTCTTATTTTTTCTTTTCTTTGTGGGTTAGGAGACACATTTGCTCACTCAGGGGTTGGGGTCTGGGTTCAGGGTGGAGATTTGGGAATGGTTCTGAGCCAGTAAAGATACTGGCCTGGATGAGTTCTCTAGAGTGTGTATGACTGAGCACTGAGTCCCAGGAAATACTCACACTTGAGAGACAAATGCAGAAGAGAAGCTCATGAATGAGAAATGAAAGGAGAGGCAGGCAAGGGAGAAGAAAAACTAGAAACAAATCTCAGAGGTGAAGGCAGGAGGGAGTCCAAGAAGGGGATGGATGATGGGACTTATTGGATACCACTAAGGTTTTATAGTCTGGGCTCCCCTAAGAAAGAAGCTCCTGAAACAGAACTTGCAGTAAAGCAATTTACTTTGGGAAGTGAGGCTAATGAGGTGGGAGCGAATATCAGGTGTACTATCTTACTGCCCCCCACTGGGCAGTGAGAGTTGGACCTATCTGGGGCTTCTGGGGAACTCTGAAGAACATTCCTTTGAAACGACTGCCTAAGGGTGTAAAAGGAAAGCATTTACGCACCAGTTCTGGTCTTCCATTGCTCAAGGATTGCCTGGTGGGATAGAAACTCTATCTCTAGATTTGTGCATGGTGGTGAACAAACACTCCCTCTATCAGTGGGCTAGAAAAATCCAGGACATAACGGGAGGGACCTGCGTGATGATGCTTTGAGTTTTTCACCTTCTCTCTAGATGTTTGAGGTTTCCTTGCATGGAATGGATGGTCATAGCAGCGGTGAAGGCTTGGCACACAGAATATGAAGCAGGGCACAAGAGGTATTCAGTGCAGAGGTGAAGTGGAAATGGAATAGTCTGCTATAAATTGGCAAATGAGCTTGAACGATGTAGGAACATTTTTAGCTACAATAATTCAACAGTTTAGGACTTTGCCAGTCTCAGGTATATTTGGATCTAGAGGCTCAACTGATATATTCAGCTTCCTTGAATCTCCTCTTGGTTTTTCTTTCCTTTGTATCATTTTCATCCCCAATAAGATCCCTCTAGAGTAGAAAAATGGCACCCAGAAGTTCCAGTTTATATGGCATTCACTGGTCACAATTTCAGAAGGTAGGTGTCCTAATCCATTTTGTGCTGCTGTTACAGAAAGCCTGAGACTGGGTAATTTATAACGAACAGAAATGTATTAGCTCACAGTTATGGAGTCTAGGATGTCCAGTATCAAAGTACCAGCATCTGGTGAGGGCCTTCAGGCTGCATCAGGACACGGTGGAAGATGAGAGGCAAGAGGGGACCGTAACTCATCCTTTTATAAAGATATCGTTCCTACCTTCATGGCCCAACCATTCCTTAAAGGTCTCACCTCTAATCCTGGTTCAATGGGAATTAATTTCAGTGTGATTTTTATAGGGGATAAATATTTAAACCATGGGAATAAAGTACTCTCCATCTCTTCTGCAGTTAATGTCAGTCCCTTCAAAGTAACTAATTGGTCTTTTGGGCTATGCACCCATTCAAGGTCCAATTGCTGTGCTCAGGGTTGTGGGGAGTCTGATTAGCCAGCTTATGGCACATGACTTTCTTGTAGACTTTTAAGCAAGACCACCCAAAAGAAACGCATGAAGCCATGAGGGGATAGCTTCACAATGGAGGAGAGGAGACTACAGCTGGAGCACGTCTACCCCGCATGTATGGTCTGGGAAGGAGAGGGTTCCAAGCGCTCAGAGGACTGTTAATTTGAGTCACTTAGTGACTTGTGTCATTGTCCTATCTCATGTACTTACCAGTTGAGTGACATTAGACATATCTCCTAACCTTTCTGAATCTCAGCTTCTAGTCTTAAATAAAAATGGAACAAATTTAATTCTTTCTATTAAAAAATAGTTTTATTGAGGAACTTTCAATATTAGCAAATTCCTAAAAAGTCTCAAAGTCTAAAACTCAGACCCTCCTCACACAGCATTTTTAGGGAGGACTTCCTCCCTTCTCTGAGACACATGCCATACTCACTAGTGAACTCTGCTTCAGACGTCCACATACTCAGTCAAAATGCTCCATCCATTCATGTTATCTCATTTATATGTCAAAATCAGGACACAACTATACAGCATTCACAGCATTGTCAAGGGGTAGTATTAGCATCATTTCACTTAGCACATTTAACCAATCAATCTGAATAACCCAGAAATCAAACTCAAACTCTTTCAACACACTTGAGTATCCCTTGAACGCAAAAAGCTTCCATGTATTATTTGCTATCATTGCTCCTCATGGACTGTCACCAAAGCTCTGGGTTGGATGGATACATATGAACTTGTGAAAAAAAAAAAAAAAAAAAAAAACGTCTGTTTACCCAAGTCTCTGTGTGTGCTCTCTGATTTTTTTCATTCACACAGCCCTCGTGCCAGCACTGCTATCAAACCCACCAAAGGTTTTTAAAGTGGAAACGCCTTCTGTTTCCATATCACAGCCTGGCATTCAGTGTTGATGTGACTCCATGGAATAAAGAGGGGTAGGTAACAATGGAACTCCACCATCAAAGGTGCAGTTAGATAACATAATCTTAGAAGAGAAAGTATGCAGGCAGAAGGAATTCTATGGCACAACACTGTAATATGCTTTTTCGACAGAATTTGAAATAAGGTGAATTACAGAGATTGAATGGAAACTTTATATTATACCTTATAATAAGAGAGAATGTTACAAGTAAGCAAAAATGAACTATTGTATTCTGTGACTTCCAAAACAGAGAATTTTCTAAGGAAAAAAGTCAGAGTTTAAATCAAAGGGAGGAGGAAAGAATATAATTCTAATGTATTCTACTCAATGTTCAAAATTTTGAACATTCAAATGAATTACTTGAATGAGCCTGCAGTTGCTATCAACTGTGATGTCTTGTTTGCCTCTCTGCAAACAACACTTCCCTTACAACCACTTAATATTTTCATATTTTTTGAAATGTAACATCATTCCTTTTATTTCTCTTTATTTAAAAATCATGTTCAGGGTGGCACCTGTGGCTCAGAAGGGTAGGACGCTGGCCCCATATGCTGGAGGTGGCAGGTTCAAACCCAGCCCCAGCCTCAAAAAATAAATAAATAAAAATAATGTCCAAAATGCTAATGAATATACTTCACATTGGACACCCTAAATTTGAAAATGTTAGTGCAAAGAGATTCTTATGCCGTAATTACTATTAACTTAGAGAATGTTCATGTTTTCACAAATCTATCCTAGGCAAAACCCTGGTCTGTGTTCTTGGGACAGGAGTATAGGAACCAGGTTCTTTGCCAACATCTGCTCATACTGTTGCCTAACCTTGTTATGATGCCATCTGGTTGATAGAGCAGAGAGTGGAGCAGATCCCTGGTTCCCTCTCACCACACAGGTTACTTCCTGGGCTAGTTTTCCTTAAAATAAGAAAAGCACCTCCAACTCTTTGCTCCTGTAAGGGGTGCAATTCCATGAAGATGGGCAACTCGCATTTGTTTTTCCCACAGGCATGTCATAGCTTAAGTCATTCACATTTCAAAGTTTCTCATTTTGGGCAGAGCACCATGGAGTTATTTCTAATCCATAAGTAGCCCAAAGTAATCCTTGATTCCTCAGAATTCATTCATTCAACTTTTCTTGAGTGCTGATTTTGTGCAAGGCACAGGCAGGGAGCCTTCACAGGAGCACAAAGATGGATAAGACTTGATTCCTACTCTCAAGGAGTTTAGTATCTAACATGGGAGATGAAATAAGTACCAAATATGATAAGTGTTGAATAAATGTTGAATAATATGGGGAGAGCTATCAAAAAAAGGAGGAAAAGAAGCCATAAAGAAATGCTCTTTAAGAACATGGAAGGAAAACTGGCATCAGGGAGGACAGTGGCAAATGGGCGGGGCCCCTTTGAACTGATGGCATTTCACGCATTCAACTTCTCTAACAGATACTTGATAAGCAACAACCAGGCACTGTGCCTGGTATTAGGCAGAATTTTGAGAAAGGCTGTGAGTTTGGACCTATGGCAAATAGGATTGGGAACTTTGGATTACGGTAGTTGGCGTACTAGAGCTGGCTCTTACTAGTGCATGAGAGGCAATTGCTAAAATTTCAGGAATTTTGTAAGCAGGGTAACATCTCCTTGGTTGAAATCATCATTTAGGGAGTTTTCCATTTAAATCAGCAAACTCTACATTTCAGAGTGTTCCCCTCCACTCTGTTTAGAGCCATTCAGTCTACTTCTCCCGGCCTGTCTACATTCCAGGCAGAGGGAGTAAGTGATGGTCTGCTAATAAGCCATGTGATTTCCAGCTTTCCACTGTTCCATGGCTTTTCTCATCTGTGCAAATTCTGATTCTGTGAAAACTGTCAAAATCAAAATGGAGTCACTATAGTTAAGAGAACCCTGACACATATTACTGGGCAAAGCCATGAAGAGAGGGTCTCATACTGGGATATCCAATTTCAGAAACTACCACCAAAAAATGGCAAAAACTACAACGTTGCACAAAGGCTATCACAGCCTCCTACAAAAAGTATTCCTACGAGGACATTAGCCTGACAACTGCCTGTCCAGTCTTGGACTAGCGTCACCCTTGTTATTGATTTTTGTAGCTAAAGATAATTATTTCAGAACAATTATGTAATCCTTCTCATTTTTCCAACAAATATCTTTGTTTTCTTTATCTCCTTGAATACACACATAGTTTACCGTGACACATGTATTCCCATTGCAATATTTTATTCCCCAAATATCTTTTATTGAGCCTCTCTGTTTTGTTTCTTATTTAGGTTGCTATACTTAAGATTTTCCTAATTCTAGCATTCCATTATCTATAGAAGGGAAAGTGAAAAATCAAGTTCTAAAACCCAACAATGAATGGGTTAGTAAAGACAGGGGCACTTCTCCAGATTGCCAGCTAGTGTTGGGCAGGGGAAGTGCTCACAGCATTGATCTCCATACTGTCACAAGTAGCTGCCAGAGCCTATGCAAGGGAGTGCTGTTTTCTCTGCTATGAGGTCTTCTGAAGTAGGTGGAGAGAGCCCAGAGCTTGAGAGTTCCCTTCCTTCTAGGGTCTCTGTAGGACCCCAGAACAAGTCATTTAACCTTTCAGTGGCTGGTGGTCTTTACCTGCAAATTAGATTCTTTCTTTACTTCTGGTCTCTGTAAGGATATTGTCTAGAACAGTGGTTCTCAACCTGTCGGTCGTGACCCCTTTGTAACAATGAGAATACATCCTGCATATCAGATATTTACATTACAATCCATAACAGTAGCAAAATTATAGTTACTAAGGAGCAATGAAAATAATTTTATGGTTGGGGGTCACCACAACATGAGGAACTGTATTAAAGGGTCATAGCATTAGGAGGCATTAGGAAGGTTGAGAACCACTGGAAGATCTACGATCCAACCTCAAGCTGTCTGTAGGCCTCAGCAAGCAAAGTATTATTAGAGGATAAAATACTGTTGTCATTATTTGCCCAGGAAAAGGAAGAAATCTTGAAGCCTTAGGCACTGTGTGTAAGGCATCAGGTAGCTCAGCTTTAATATATCTGGGTAGAGATGATGGACACTATTTTTAGTCCCATTTACAGTTCCTACTAGCCCCTCCCAAGATCCTTTCATGCCCTTTTCTGAAACTTTTTACCTAGATTCTTTTTCTTTTTGTTCTGCTCAATGAGAAGTGTTTGAGGGGGATGTGGGGCCCTATGGAGGGTAATGAGTGTCCTTTGCTCTTCACTACCAATCAGTAGGAGTTTTAGGAGTGGTTACTTTCTCATTCCACAGCTCATAAATTCCATTCTCCATGAAGCTTCCAAGCAATAAGAATGGAATCTGATTCTTTGAAATGGCCTTTGATTCCTTCACCAAAGCAACTTTGTCTGCTACAGATGAGTACTCTGGGATCCATGAAACTGGGAACTGTGACATCTGGGAAAGATTAGAGGGTACAGTGTGTTGGGCCGGAAGGTTAGTGCTCCCATTTACTAAGAGATATGTGTCAGGTGTCATCTCTAGCTCTTTGCATGTGAATTTCTCATCAGTAACGGGAGTCTATGTCAGCCCTGCCTATACCCCACGTCTTCATGCATATTTCTGAACATCTCCTTCTCTGCTTCATCTTGTACTAGATCCCCCCTGAACCCCATAGGACGTATATCCCTGGATGGTCCAGTCAGCTGTTTTCTGACTGTGTTTGGCTTCAGGGAGGGACTGGCTGGAGACAGAGGGATAGGTAGAAAGGAGAAGCAAGGAGGTTACTCTGCCTGCCCCTTTCCCAAGTGCTAGAGTCTAGAGCCCCAGAAGGTGTGATCCTGGCTGCAAGATCCTATAATCCCACTTTTCCCACCTTTGTCCCTCATTGACTTCCTGCTTGGCCAATATTTTTGCTGCTTTATATGTCTTTGATTATAAATATTGGAAAGTCTTTGTTTTCCTGGCTAGATCCAGATTGATTATTGATGACAAAGCTATCTAAAGAAGATGTTATAAGATTTAAAATAAAATAATCCTACACAATTCTTTTCTAGGGTTAGGGCTCAGTATGTGTACATAATAGCCCACCTTTTATCAAGCTGTTTTTCTTTTTCGTCCTGACATCACCAATTTTTTTCTTGCCCTTCAATATTCTAAACTTCCTGCAAATCTCAATGTAGGTTCTACTTCTTACTTCATGAAGTTTTGCTCATCTTTAAGCAAATCACTTTTTTTTCTTGATTTTCAGCCATAGTCCTTTATATATACATCTCTAGTAGATTTTGGCATATTGTGCCAAGAATTTAATCATTTTTAAATTTGCCTTTTCTATACATCTATAAGGTTCTTACTGTCTCTCTAACTTTGTATCTCTTCTAAATCCTTAACTCCAGAAAAGGTGTTGGACTAAGTGGGAAAGAAGTTCCCTTCTTGGCACTTCTCTTTGCAACTTGGTTCTTGTAGCCTAAGGGTGTTGTGAATGATATCAAGAATGACTCCCCTGGCTCAGTGCCTATAGCTCAGCAGTTAGGGTGCTGGCCACATGCAGTGGGGACTGGTGGGTTTGAACCCCACCCCAGCCTGCTAAACAAACAACAACAACAACAACAAAATAACTGGGTGTTGTGGTGGGCACCTGTAGTCCCAGCTACTAGAGATGCTGAGACAAGAGAATTGCTTAAGCCCAAGAGTTTGAGGTTGCTGTGAGCTGTGCCACCATAGCACTCTACCCAGGACAACATTGTGAGACTCTATCTCAAAAAAAAAAAAAAAAAAAGAATGACTCTCCTTCTGAAGTGTTGGGTGCATTCTTTATTCAACTAAATTATTATTTTTTTTTTGAAGAGTACACCTGGCCCAAAGTTTCTTGGGCTTATATTTTATATCAGAAACTCATATTTATTCCAAATTCACTAGATTCCCAATACTAAAATTGTTCATCTCTGAGTATATGGGGGTATGAAAAAAAGTGTTTCTTTTTATAAAATAGCTGAAAATCAAATGTTTGATTTGTGTTATCAGGTGGCATCCATGAGTGTGTTTGTGTATATGTATATGGGAAATCATATATTTAATGTGTCTAAAGTTGTTCCTGTCACATTATAGGTGCTCAAAAAATATTTGTCAAATGCCTGAATAAATGCATATTTGGAGCAAGCATTTAGAGAAAATTATATGTTTATAGTTATCCTCCAGAAATTATTCTCTTGTAAATTTCAAATTGATTTTTCCTCTTCTTTCATAGTTTCATTTATAACTTTATTTTTAATTTTAAAGGAAACTCAGCCTCAGGTTCACTTCTGTTTTCCTATATATTTATTTCTTGTTCACATATATTGCCTAGTATTTGTCCTTAGAAAGGCTTCCTCAAAACGTGGTATGGCTCTGATAGGCCCTAAGATGTTAATGGCAGGATAATAGCAGAAGACTCTCATGCTGTGAAATGAAGATGATTCTTGATACTTCTCTCCATGTTTCCTGCCCTTCTTCCTTCAGAATTCCCTCCCCACAAACTGTCCTACCATTGTGGTGTAAGCATAAGGAGCTGGGGCTAATTGATTAGGAAACATTATAAGTGAAAGGGACTCTTAATCTAGTAAAAATCTCTTGATTACAGGTTAGTATACTGAGACTAAGGATGAAATGAGAAGTTTAGAAGACGTTAACAAATGTCTTAGCTTGGACTGGCAATACAAAATACCACAGACTGGGTGGCTTAAAGAATAGACATCTATTTCTTGCAGTCCTGAAGGCTGAGATGTCTCAGATTAAGGTACAGGCAGATTTGGTTCTTGGTCTGTAGACAGCAACCTTCTTCTCTTCTGATTATGTACTCACATAGCTCTTCCTTGTTTCATTAACAAATAGAGAAAAGAAGAGAGAGAAGAAAGGGAAGCATCTTTTCCCTTCTTATACAGTTATTAATCCCATCATGGGGTCTTCTCTTATGACCTAATTTATTTCTAATTACCTCTCAAAGGCCTCACCTGCTAATACCATTGGATTGGGGGATAGAGCTTCAATTTATGAATTTCAGGGATGACATATAAACATTTAGCTTTAAACAATGAAAGACTCAGAATTGTGGTTTTCTTAATTCCCAGTGGGATAGCAAGCAGTGGCTGTAATTTAATTTTCCCCTGGGAGAATCTGACCTATAGGAATTGCTATTTTTCTCCAGCCCTGGCACTCTAACTTATTAAGTACAAAGATTCTTGGTGACAATCTGGACATAGTGGCCACTCTGATTTATCTTACTCTGATTCTTCCAGCTTTTAAAATTTGCCTTATCCTCACAGAGAAATTTCACCCTACAAATAAAGGATTCTATTAGTTTAGGATATATTTTTCCTAGCCTCTCCAAGCCTTAGAGGGTTGAACTAAATTTCCCTGGGGACATTGGCCAGACTTATGTCAGCTTGTTTCATCTTCCCCAGGTTCTCTGAGCCAGGGTTCCTTCCACGAACTGTTCCTTTTCATTGAGTGTCCTTGCCAAGATTTATGACACAATAAAGAGAAAAAAAGCCACGTCAACTGTCCTGTGAAGGAAAATGAGATTCTGCTAAATTTAAGGAGACTTTAAATGAATAAAAGGATCAGCAGGTTAAATACTATGAAGTAGGATAATAGATTAATTTTAAAAAATACAAGAGTCATCCTAATTACAGGTATAACTGAGTAGAAAGCTGGATAAGTCCCATATAGTTCTTTTATAGGCTTTGGTATAATTAAATGACTGTTCATTTTATAGATAAGATATATCTTTGACATAGACACTGTGTACAGGGAAATCATCCACTCTAGGCCCTTAACCTGATGCAGACTCATTCTTGAACCAAGAATATTCAGGCAAACATTAATGCTGTAAGAAAAAAACCCTGAGCTTTAGAAAGAAAAAGAGATTTCTCCATTTAAAAACCAAAGCTCATGAATGCTGCCATGTAGAAGTAGTAAGTAGTTCATCTGGCAGCCTCCCCTCCCCCAGTAAAGTCAAGCTTGGATTTGGGAGGGTAGTTAGCCCTAGCCTTGTTTGATAAGACCAACTGATGACATTTTCTCAGCTTTGTGGAGACAGCTTCAGGACTATCTCCCTAGTTCTCCCCTTTATTCCATGTTGCTGTGCTGCTAAGGCCATCATAGTAGGTCTTCCTACAATTTAAACCACTCCTTGAGTTCTAGCTGGATGTCTTCCCTCTGGTGTGCCCAGACCTCCCCTGGTTCACTCTCCCCAGGTCCTCAGCTCTGGCACTGGCATCACCATCGACTCTTTTTTTCATTTCACATTCAACCTTTCAACAAATCCTGCAGGTTTTCCCTGGGCCCTATTTTTAACAAGCCTTCTCCCTTCCCATATCTATCAGTAACACCTTGGGATTCACCCTCACTCTCCTGGGAGGACCACTGCTTTTAAAAAGATGTTTCCCCTCTTCCAGCCCTTCCTTCCCTTTCTATTCTATATAATTTTTCCATATTATTCTTTATGAATTATTCAACAAACATTTACCAGACCTATATTACATACCAGTTGCTAAGCGAACACCAATGAAAAAGTGATGGACCTTTACTTCAAGGAACTCAGGCCAGATGCAGACAGGGACACATGGAGGGTCATGGTAAAGTGTGGAAGTCTTAGAGGCAGAAGGGCTGAATGCCAATTCTGGCTCTGACTCTTCCCACTTGTGCAGCTCCAGGTAATTTAAGGGATCTATGCTTGCAAAATGGGGATAATGAGTGCTCCTACGTAGTGGGTTTGCAGAAGAGATTGGAATGAGATAATCCATGCAAAGCACCTACAGTAGTTCTTGACACACAATAAACAATACTAATAGCCATCATCACAAAGCAGTTCTCAAGCTCTCTGTGTTAAAGGACCATTTTTCGTTGGGGTACTCATTGAATTTCTTATACATTGGGAGCTGATGTCTAATCTTACTCTGCTTGACTTATATGTTGTTCACACAACCTGAACTCAACTCTCAAGTTTGACAGTCAGCTTCAGGAACTAGGGATGGTGATGGAGCCGGAGGATAATTTACCTTATTTCATCCTCTTTGAATTCTTCTTCTTATCTTAAATTGTCTTGTTTCTTTATATCTTTCGTCAGGAATCTAGTCTGTATTCCTGTTGCCAGGCATCAGTCCCTGGCATATACCAAGGGTTCAATAATTGTCCATTAGATGAATAAGTGAATAATAGAAAGATTCTGCTATTAAACAACATTTAAAAGTCAATCAACTTGACATGCTATTGAACTGTTAACTCTCTAAAATGTGCATTGTCTTGCTCTATTTATTTTTTTTATTAAATCATAACTTTGTACATTGAAGCATTTATGGGGTTCAGTGTACTGCTTTGATATACAGTGTGAAATGCTTACATTGAACTAAGTATCACACCCATCACAATTGTCTTGCTTTAATAAGAAGCAGGCTCTTCCTTTTCTTCTTACCTCAAATGACCTTTTATCCTCCCCCATCCACTTTCTCTGCCATTAAATTTTTGGTTTCTCTTAATCCAATAAAACTCAATTGAATAATTTCCTCCAACACAGTCTCAAAAAGCCTTCTTCTGACTTCTTGTTATATTCCATATTACCTCTATTTCAGAGCTTCTAACATGTTTTATTATTTATGTTGGATGCCCTTTTCTAAATTATAAGGTCATGGAGAACAGGAGCTTGGCATAATTCACATTTGCATTTTCAAAAGTATTTAACACAGTGTCTAATAGGTAATGGGAACCTAATGCTGAATTCTGTGGAGTATCTGTGAATTCCTCAAGATCTATTTGTCTCAAGAACCAGTTCAAGTTTTGCCTCCTTCTTGGAGCTTTTCTTGAATATTCCCACCTGCAGTGGAATATCTGTCCTCTAAATCCTTGTAGCCTTTTGGCTATTTACCTTTTAATTAGCATTTTAAAATTTCAGCCATGTTTTTATTTCTCTAACAAATGTTTATGCTTTGCTATTATGTTTAGAGAATTGTTACAGATAGCAGGGCAGGTAATGAAAAATTGGAAAAACCATGCCTTCAGTAACTGTGCAATAGAATTTTCACTATGTAATTCCTATTGTATGTGTATTGTTGTCATTGTTTTACTTACCCTAAGTACACACAGATGTACACACACCCCTTGTAATCTTGAGGGCAGGATCATTGTGAACCTTCTACAGAACATAGCTTCCTAAAGCTTGCAGGACGTAGTAAATACTCAATACAAATGGGATTAGTTGGTGTTCCACACACATATATTGGCATATCCACATGGACTATGCTGATCATCTCTTATTAGAAGGCAATTATCTGTGTTTTGTAGTGAGATGTGATAACCATGTGACACTGATAAGATGGACCCTTAATGCAGGGGAGTTCTGACAAAGCCGCTATCTTCACCTGTAGAGAAAACTTGTTAATAACCCCTGATCCATAGACTATGCATATCTGGTGCCTCAAGAAATAATTAGATGCAAATAGAATGTGATAGGAAACATTTACCAGTCAGGTAGAATAAAAACTTGGTTAATTTGAAATGCAAGGGACCAGAAAAATGAGCTCGGAATTAATTGGGTTTGGATTATCTGATATTTTTATTAAGGGCATTTAGTCATTTAGGCAATAACAGCTGCTGTTTGATTTCGTCTAGGGTTACCCTTCTGAGGTTTTACTGTCAAGGTATGATTTCTTATGATAGTAATGTAACTATTAACCTTTGCAGCTGGACATATATGTATAGTAATTTGCCTGAGTTTTCACTGGCCGACCCCTGTTTCCATCTATCAGTTTTGTCTGATTTCATTCCATTTTTACTGACCGCCACTATCCACGACTCTTTCCAATTTAATTCTTTCCTCTCTGGACAACAGGAAAAATGGATGGGGGTGTTTAAGCAACCAGAGGAAAAGGCCATCTGATTGCTCGTATTTCAAGTGATCTGAGTATTTAATTGCATGGCTGATCTATTGTTTAATTTACATGATAAATATCGTGGAAGTCTAACCATTAAAAAATGTGGGACCAAGGTGAGAAGTTCTTTTAGGACCATTCCAAGTCATTTTTGAAAACACAAATTCTTAACACAAAAGGCAAGGTTATGTGCAATGTTCTCTAAGTAGACAAAACAGAAAATCCATCAGAATATATACACAAGTCATTTTAAATTTGAAAACTCTGCTTTGATGATTTTGTTAGGCAAGGAGAAGTGACAGCCACTGGCAAAATTTAAGGTTTGCTTATTCTGCTTAGCTAAGTTGATCAACGGGCTACACAGTTTTGTAAGAAAGAGAAGGTAGCTATACATAAAAGGTAACAACATATAAATAGCACTATACTGCAAGTACCACGTTAGTGATGGAGGTGAGGCTTGTAAGAATTTAAGAAGGGATTTTGATTCCATGTGATAACAGTGCTGACTACTCAAAGTTCAAATAATGCTTAACATATGAGAAGTGCCAAACATATGTTAAATAAACAAATGATAGCCTCTGCTAATGTGGCAAGGCTGATTGCATTATTAATAGCAGATTTCCATTGTATTTATTGATATGTGTCTACTTAGGATGCAGATAACATTTATGCCATTCCATGTTTATTTAAGTCACTGCAGGGCCTCTTTCAAAGCAAGGAGGGATTCTCTGATGGAGCCCTGCCATTGTTCAATGGTAGAAACCAGTGACTTGGCCCACATCCCAGAGCGAGGGGCTGGTTTACCAGACCAGAGTCCAGGTCCTGGCCTCCCACCCAGATGCAACTCCGGGGGTCTGGTTTATCTTCCTCTTTCACCATTGCCCCACGTCCATTTAACTTTATGGAGGAGAGACCTAGGTACAGATTCTGCTTAGATCCGAACATAAAGTATTCTCCTTTAGTATTTTCTTCTTCTGACATTCAATGGTTTGTTTTCTCCTTTTTCTTTCTTTTTCCCTTCTCACAGAAACTGTTCTATGTGTGAATATGGGTACACCGGGTCATTTGTAGTAGCCTTGTGTTCAATGAGTAAATGAATGAATGTATTTTCCACAATTCTGTAGACTCACATGAGTATTAATTACTGAAGATACAGTGTTTGCTCACAGGAAAGACTGGGTTTATGGGCTTCCCCTCCAAGTGGGCTGACTTCAGACTAATGACCTTGAGACAACATCTCTGTGATTCAAACCCACTTAGCCATCCAATACATGGTCCTTTTTAATGGGTACAAATTCTATTATTTGTGTGATATACGGAGATCATTCAAATGACCTGCCTTCCTCCCATGAAAGAGTTAGAGTTTGCTTCCTCTTTAAGAATTTTTGATCAGTTCATTTTTTTTTTTAATGTCAGATGGCACTTACAAAAAGAAAAACAAAAATGTTTTAGAGTTACATTATACTGTAGCTACCCGAGGACAAATGCAATCTCCTAGCATCTCCAATGATAGAAACATGGCTGACTTGAATGGCCTTTCTGGGTCTTGTCTCTGAACAGTTTTTTCAAAGTGGTATTTTGAAGAGCTTGGTATAATATGCTTAGAGTGCAATAAAAGAATGTTCTCTTAACAAGGTCTTAAAATTCCAGGGAAAAAGTGCTTGACTAAGTATATTGGAGATTTCCCTGAGCTAAAAAACACAGGAAATAGGCTTGAACTATAACTGGTATAGGTAGTAGAAGATTGTGAAAGGAGAAGAATAAAAACTGAGAATCTAAGTCTGGAATAAGCGAAAAGCAGAGTAGAGGATCGATGTCCAAGAAGAAATTCGAATGCATTGATCACTCGCATGGTGCTTGCTGTGTGCTCACTATAAAACCTTTGCAGACTCTAACCATCTAACCTTTATTATAACGCTGTGTGGCAGGTTATAACATTAGCCTCCTTTTACAGATAGGGAGATTGAGATCAGAGTTATTTAATCTGCCCAAAGATACTCAATAGGTAACTAGCAAAGATAAGTTTGAATGCAGGCAGGCAGGCTGCAGAATCAATAAAATGCAACATTAAATGTTGATCCTGGCTCTCAGGGACCTAAATTACAAATCCAGAATCATGGACCATGTTGAAAGGATGAGTGTTCAGTGAACTGGTTAGAGGATGGTTCAGAAATGCTTTACTGGACCCGTCAACAGTAAAAGGATGGAGCAGGCAGGTAAGGAGCTGTAACTTCAGGACATGGGAAGGGGAGGTAGGCAGAAGGCTTAGCAGCCAAACAAGCAGTCTCAGGAGCACAAATGCAGACACTGAAGCCAGAGAACATTCCTGTAGAAGCAGTTTGAAGACCAAGTATCTATTCAAACAGTCAGGGTTTGCTGAGAGTCTGAACAGCAAGCCTGCCTACCTTACTGCAGGGATTTTTTAATTCTAAGAACATCTGTCCTCACTGCCAAGAAAACTCCTTACTACTTTCTGCTGGTGTAGAATGTAATCACAGGAAAGGGGCAGCTCAGATCTCAGAGAAGAGAGCAGATAATTGGGTCCTTGGTGGGAGGAAGAAGGAGATTGTAAGGTCCTGACAATTAATTCAAAAACCCCAGGACAATGGCATGGTCATTGTTACTTCTCTGTGACTTTCCCAATGGATATTTCAAATCAGTCTCTTACTCTCTGTCTCAGTTTAGGGAAATAATATAGATTTCCAGAGACTTTTATCCAGGATGGAAGGCCTCTGAAGTTAAGATGCTGTGATTCTTAGAATTGCTTCTCCTCCTCCAGAGAAGATTCTATTCAATATGTCAAGAGCTTCTATCATCTACTGCTCCTTCTAACATCTCCTGTAAGGCAGCGTGGCAGACTGTCCCCCGGGGATTCCTACCTAACCGTGGGTGGTTTTCACCATGCTCCTACGCCAAACACACTTTCCATACTTGCAGACTCTGCTTTTGCCAAGCAAGTCAGCTACTGAGAATTTGTGTGTTGGACCAAGCAAATCTTTGATTTCTATTCTTACAACCTGGCTCATTATCTTCTTTGCCCCAAACAGTGAGGTTTAGAACTGACTGTACAGACAGCCTGGTCTGCCCTGATGTTATTGATGTCTCTGGGTCACAGTCTTGCTCAGCTCAGAGGAGCTATAATTAGGCACCAAGCAAGATTTCTTCTCCTTAGATTGCTTTAGTCATGCTACGTGTTATCTGGACACACTGCATGACTCATGGGCAGAGCCACTAGCGTGAACTCAAGTGTGGGACAGACAGCGGCCAGCTCTCCAACCATCAGAAAAGGAAGCCTGGGGCTCCATCCCTACTGCTTTACTTTCGTTCTGCTTAGATTTAACCTCATTGCTGTGCAGCAATTGCACAAGCAGATGTCACTTCCAGAAGGGTGGATCTGGTGAGCCAAATCCCTGATGATGCTGCACATCTGCGTGAAGTACCGGATAAACCCTTGCAGTGACTCAGCTTTCCCGTCTGTAAAATGGGATTAGTTCACGTGAAACAGACTAGCTTTCAATTGTGTTGCTACGTTTATTGGAAATGCTGCTGAAAATTCAAGAACATTTATTTCCCAGACAGTTCACGCTATTGCATATCTAGAGTCAAAACCCAAAGACATCTTTGCAAGGCCTCCTATAGGCTAAGTTTGGCAGGATTATAAAATAAGAAGCAGGCTTAGAAAATCCCTTGGATGACTGCTGCAGACATGAGCCTGAGATCCAGCGCAGTTTTCCAGGCACGTTTGGTGTAAGTCCTTGGAATACTGCAAGTCAGCACTGCAGCTACTTCTAGCCTTCTTCAGAATTCTACACCATCTATCCCAATAAATATGCCACCCAAAAGTACCGGACTTATACTGGACACAATTTAACTTGTGACAAATTTGTACAAACAAATTTCAAAGGAGAGTTACAAGGGACAGCTTCAGACCGGTTGGCTAAAGATAGATTTTGCATGTACACCCCAAACTTCTTCAACTGGTTTGGGTTCAACATACATGTGTCCTTTTTATTCTTTCTTATTTATTTTTTTTAAAACTAACAGCTATGTGTCAGTACATGAGTCTGATTGGAGTCACTACAAAAACATCCAACAACTGACGCACATAACCCTGCTGAAGTCTCCAGATCAAAGTCAGCACTGACCCTCTAAACCTGGGGTTCTCCGAGTTTGGTCTCTGGACCAGCAGCATGAGCTTCACCTGGGCTGCACTATCCCGCAGGCTTAGGAGCCCTGAGTGTGTGGGACCAGCAGTCTGTGTTTACCAAGTCCCCCTCGGGATTCTGATGTAGCTTGCTTCTCCTGAGAACAGAGGAACCTTAGCTGCGGGTTGGAATCACCCGGTGAGGTCTTGTTGCTTTAATATGCAGACTTGCTACCTCCAGAGAGTCTGAGGTAACTGACCAGCAGTGCAGCTTCCAGAGACTCTTAAAATCTCCTCAAGGGACCTGAAGGTAAAGTCAGGGTAGAGAACCAATCTAAAATCTGGCTTCTAAAAGTCGGAGAAGCTTCTGAGACTGTACTGTGCATGAAAGGCACCTGGGGCTCTGCTAAAATACACATACTTATTTTAGTATCAAAGATGGGCTCCCAGACCCTGTATTTATACAAGCTCTGCTGAGTTCAATTGTGCTGATAAGGGGAGGGGACCACAGTCTAAATTCCAGGCCCCAGGTCATATTGACCATTGGTCCCTCCTCCGTGGGTGTTCACACTGGCAGAGGCCCACTCCTTGTTGCTTTAACCTCACTATAAGCTTTAGAGAATCAACAGTGTTAGTTCCCAAACAGGCCAACCTGCTTACAACAGGTGCGACTTATAATTCAGTTAAATATTTTGAAAGCCAATAAAATGTTTCTGTGAAAAGGAAGTTTTTTTTTCCTCCCCTGTGTTCCTCTAAAAAAGAAGTTGAACAATTTTGAGTCTCAACAGAGGAAAAGTGTTCCAGTGGGAAAAACGAGCCGTCTAGTGAAGGGTGGGCAAGTCATTCAGCGTCACAAAAATCAAGATTCTGCCCTCGGAATGCTTCGTCAGTGGTTTATAAAATTTTGTTTGCTTGAAAGAGCCTGAAGTTGGGAATATCAAGGACATGCATTATACAATACAGGTGATTCAAAACTCCAATTGGAAGACCCGTCCTCAAAGAGAATTTTCTGATCATTTGTCTTGTAAATAGGTTAACATTTATTAGTTTCAGGTAAAATGAAACATTTGCCAGGCTATGTGTCATTTTAATGCTTCCTGTGTTAGTGAGTTTTATCTGCTCACTACTCATCTTAATTGTGCCAGGTAAAGAACTGTGACCGTAATTTTGTTTTACAAGAGCTTTACTGGTCACTACCTTATATGACACGTTCACTGCATGTCAGGGATGGTGGAAGTGTTCAGCATTTGTTTTAGGTAATCCTCGCGAAAGTAAAGGCGACAGCGTCACAGCTCACTTTAAAGTTCAGGAGTTCATGTGGTCTCTTTTGTCATCACATTTTCTTGGCATCCTTTACCCAGCACAGACTGAGGAACACATGATTCCTCTTAGTCTGGTAAGTTTGTTTAAAACAAACATTAGACACATTCAGAATACAGTGAATGACAAGTATGTAATTATTACTTGATATGGGAGCAAGTCGCCTTATAAATGATAATACATTGTTGTGTTCTGAACTAGCAGAAATGTTGAGGGGTTACAGAAGGTGAGAGGTAAAAGGTGACAGCCTCTCTCAAGCTGGCGCTGACTGATTGTGCAGACAGGATGGTGTTTGGGCTTTCTCTCCCATGGCTATAGGACAAGATGAAGGTGTCATAGCTTTCTTATGAAAGCTATAAATTAGTTTCATAGTAGGGCTGAGTACACTGAATACCTTTTCTTCTATTCTTGGGATACTTTGCTAAGAAGAATTAAAAAACAAAAAACAAAAAAAGAAAAAGATGAAGGTGTCTAGCCTTTCTGCTCAGGGGAAAGGGCTTGTGCTTCTAGGTAGCCATAACAGTGTACAGTGACGTCAGGCTTAGGTAACCACTGCGTAGCACGCTACCACTTTTGTTCTCCTGGGTATAAAGGCACATGGGTTCTACCTCCATCCAGGTTATTATGAAAGATGTAAAGTCTCCACCTAGTAGTGAAGCATCACAAGAATAGAGAAGTGAGAATCCATTGTACTCAATTCTAATATGAAGGCAGTAGATGAGCTGGTACAAGGGGGTGTAGGGGAATTAGCAAGTGGCGACAAGGAAGGGGTGTTGCGGTGTATGGCTCACCTCTTGGTGGTGGGACACAATTATAAGACAGACTTTATCTAACAAATACAATCAGTGTGACCTAATTCTTTTGCCCTCACTGAATTCCGAACAGTAATTTAAAGAAGGTGCATGGGAGCTTTTCCCTGTGAGGACTGTGGATTATGGATCGCAGTCTGTGATGTGTAACTTAGCTCCCCACTTCCCAGCCACCAGGAGCCAGGGCAGACCTCCCACGGAACTTAGCTCACCATCCACAGTGAACTGAATAAAGCATGTTACCCCTGCCCTCTATGCCTGAGTTTCTCTCTGGTCTTGCTGAATTAGAACACAGCAGTATAACTAGCTTTCTAGCTTCCAAGTTTCATCACCTCCCCCAACACACACACACACACACACACCCCTGTGGCCCAGGTGCAGTGGGTGTCTTCACCTTCCTCGTGCTTTGACACCTTCATGACTATCCTCACATCACTGCCTTTCTCTGACATACCTCTACCTCTTTTTTTTTTCCTCATTGAACTTATTTGTCCTTAATGTTCAGCAGTTCCTCTTCTAGAAGCACTTACCCTAGTGAGTCACTCTGTTTTAGGTGACAGTGTGTGGAGACTATAAGTTAACAGAAGCGTTAAGTGAGAAAGATAAATTTGGCAGATGTACGTCATTCAGCACCACGAGGTACCTGCTCTGTGGACACTGTGAGCTTGGCAGGTGTGGTATCTGCTTTTGGGAAACGCACAGGCTGGTCTCACCAAGTAACTTGACCCCCAATTATGCCCACGTTCCATTTCCCTTCCATCGTCACCTTGTCTGCACTTCTGCAGTTTTCCAGCCTTCATTTAGCCCAGGCCTTCCCATCCTTAGTTTGACTCATCCTCAGTTTCAGGTAACAATGCTGTCTTTGGGGGCCTTTTCAAGAGAAGCCCTGGTCGCCTGTACAGCAGTCTACCATTTAGAAAATACCATCACACTCAACATATTGTTTGATTACAAAAAAAGTTGTGCAATCTCCTCATTCTTCTGTTTTCTCAGCTCTAAATTATTCCAGAGAAGATGAGTTTCACTCCTTTGTTGCCCCTAAAACAGTGTACCATGTATCTTTCAGACTTTTTAAATTTTATGTGGAACCGCTCTTTATTGTGCGAACTTTCAGCAAAAACGGTGTTATTTATTGTGGCTTGCATATGTTGTTTTTCTATTTTTTTATTATTATGAAATACACATAACAAAATTCACCGTTTAAACCACTTTTCAGCGTACAGTTCAGCAGCATTAAGTGTGTTACTATTGCTGTGCCATCGCCACCACCATCCGTCTCCTGAACCTTTTCCTCATTCCTAAAATTCCGTACCTATTACATAACAACTCCCCAGATCTTCCTCTCCCCAAGCCCTTGTACCCTCTTATTTTCTGTCTCTATGAATCTGCATTTTCTACCTACTTTATTTGGATCATATAACATTTTTCCTTTTGCACTTGACTTATTTCACTTAGCATAATGTTTTCAAATTTCATCCATGTTGTAGCGTATATTAGCAGCTCACTCCTTTTTAAAGCTAAATAGCATTTCATTGTATGTATATACTACATTTTAAAAATCTATTCACTCGTCCATGGACATTTGGGCTGTTTTCACAAAATTAAAATTATTCACAATGGTCATCCTTTTGACCATTGTGGATAATTTTATTACAGATGTGAATGTACAGATATTTTTTCAAGTCCATGCTCTTAATTCTTTTGGGTGACTTCTTTTTTTAAATTTCAGATTACTATGAGGGTACAAATGATTCAGTTATGCTGTTCACATTTCTAAGGTAAAGTTTAATTTGTAGTTGAGCTCTGCAGCCAATAAACTGGGGTCCAGCACAATGCTTACTTCAACAGTTGAGAAATAAATAAAAGGCTGATTTACTGAGTAAATGATAAACAAATGATCTTTCAATTACCATATTTTATTCTTTCAAAAGTTCATTTAGGATTAATATGAAGGTTCAATTAGGTTCTACTATTTGTGTTTATAAGACAAAGCCCTTGTTATAGTTGAGTCCTCCTAGGAAGTGTGCCATTTGCCAACACCCCTCTCCCCTTATGAATTTAATTGAGTTTTTCTCTCCTGTGAGCACGTTGTTGTTAATCTCCAAGTTTCAAGTTAGTTTTGAGTATGTGGGATGCTCGATTAGAGCACCATGTTATTAATATTTCCATTTGTCCGAATTTTCATTACTTTCTGCATTTCTATTTTTTCCTTTTCTTACCTCAACCAAGAAAAAGAACATGAAATATTAAAAATTTACATTTATTTTTAACATAAATATTACATTTTTCTGAACTAAAATTTTCCAGAATCTTACAAAGGTCAGACATTGAAGTTTCTGAATTCATCCCAGAAAAAGTGCTTTTTAGGGAGGACAAGAGGTGGTTTCAGTTCATAGTTTCCCAAGGGGAGGACTTTGAAGATGACCATAATGATATTCAGCAGTGGGGTATGTAACACACTTTCCAGGATAAGTTTATGAACTTCATTGTCCAACCTGGTAAAATCTCTAGTTAGAGTATTGACCTAAAGGTCCTCTGAAGGATGCTTGCCCAGAAATCTCAAAACGAGACATCAGAGGAAGAATGGAAATTGCATCCCAACCAGAAGTCCAGACTTTAGGAAGCCAAATTCATTGCTGGATTCCACTTGCCTAGTCCACAATGATAAAGCCAAGGAGATGCACAGCTAGACATTTGTAATAACGGGGTATCGAGCAAGAGATAATTATAGGAGAGTGCTAGAGAGTCCAAACCAACTGATATGAAAGGTCCTGAGTGGTTCGGTGCTGGCTCTGATCAAATCCAGTCTTGCGCTGTTCTAGAAAGTTCTGTTAAGGACTGTGTGGAGGATCCCATCTCCTACTGTGCACTCTGGCCATCAGAGAGACAAAGGTAGTTGGTAGAACAGGTCTTTTAAATTTGAGGTTCTTTAGAGGCTATTCCTGTCCTTCCTCTTCCCAGGAAAAGAAAAGCTGTCAGTGTCTGGATACCTGGAGATGTTTCTGGTTATTATCACTGGGAAGGGGTTGCTATTAGCATCTATTTAGGAGGTAGAAGGTGGAGATGGTAACTATTATCCAATGCACAAGACAGGCCCCCAGAAACAAAGACTTTCTGTAACCTCCCCAAGTTACAGAAAGATAAAGTGACCTATCCAAGTACTACCACCAGTCAGAACCTAGCAGATCTCACTTCACCCCACGCTAGGTGGTTCTGTCACTCCGTATTCTCAGTGTGGGTTTTGGAGTTTAGTGATTATTTACAAAGTGCTGTGTGAACTTGAATAAAATGAGCTGTTTAAGAAAAAAACAAAAAAGAAACTCTGCATATAGCATTTTTTTCTGCCGAATCTATATAAACTGAAACTATATAACTCAGTAATTGCTTTCTCCTCTACTTCCCCAGGAAGTATTCATAGGAATAATAAGTTGATATTTGCTAAGTGCTTTGAGCTCCTTTAAAAAGAGGTGATAAAACCTTCTCTAAATTATTTTTATCGCCTCTATAAAATTTAAAAGCAAAGTATCATTCCTTGTCAAAAGCAGACTTTACCCTGATTTTCTTCAATTATAACCTCTGATTAGCTATTGAAACTCTCTGATTACAGGCTGACATTGTGCTATCCCAGGAATTGTATCAGTTAAATCTATAAAATAATTGATTGCAGACTGACAAGACTGAGAGCCATTGTTAGAGTTTGATACAGAGCTTCAAAATAGTGTAAAAGATTTACTGCTAAAACTCTTCCTGTTTCAAATATGAGGAGGTTAATGCTCTGGCTTTATATATTGATTAATACTGTCAATTTGATTTATTAACTTCTTAATTACTGGGAAGGATTTCTAAGGATTTATTGCTTTTCATGAGAAACTAACACACTAGGAGGAACCTTGGGGAGTCTTCACAGTGTCTTCAAGAAGGAAGACAACTGATGAATTTCGTTTACCACCACCATTACTCCCACATGAAAATCCTTTTACTTTTTTTGGATGATGAAATTTAAGCCACTATTTAAGTGGCCTCCATCATGAGAGTTCATTACTCTCTCTAAATAAACTGAGGAGCAAACAAAAGCGCTGACTCATCCTGGGTTAGTAAGAATGGACCACAAGTGACCTGTGTCCTAACCCCTGCCAAAGGAGACTATATTCCTAATAAGGGCTCAATTAAAAGACATGTGCATGCTCAGGCAAGTTGATTTTAGGGGGCCTCAGAGGAAAAATGGTCAATAAGGCCATCCTACCTCTGTCAGCTGTAAAGTGTACAGATCATTACCGGGTAGGCATTACTCCTTCTGCTCACAGCCCCTTGGGCCTGCTTAGCTGAGGCTGCACCTCCCGTGCTCCTGCTGCTGCTACAGATATCCCAGGTAGTGGGCCAGCAGGCGTGGCAATCAGGTTGGAAAGTTGGCACGCAGGGGATTTTTTTTTTTTTTTGGAAGTTGCACCTACATAGCACGCTTGGAGATTTTAATATTTAGATTATGTGCTTGTCAAGAAATGGCTTGGGAAGGCCAACAGTTATTATGGAGGGGGTGAGGTCTCCAAACCACCTCTTGGGTCAGCCACTGTGGTGCACAGATTGAACTTGCAATTGAGATCTGCTGAAACACGAGTGAGAGTAGAGCATGGGCACGGAGCATGGAGCACTAGAGTATTAGATGCAATTCTCACTGCAAATTCTTACCAACTATAGCTGATCACTCCAGAATCGTGTTCTCTGTGCAACTGAGCTCTAAGTCCTAGCCTTGATTTTTTTTTCTTTTTGGCTTTTTCTTCCTTGTACTTCTTCATCTTGGACACGTTCTCAGGATCCTGGCTGTCACCTTTTGCACCATTCTCCCTTCACTTACCTTGGAGATGTCACTTATTAGGCTACAAAATCACAGATCAGATCAAATGGCCTCAGTTCTGTCCCCTTAGGCCTGCTATCTTTTCTATCCTCAGCGTGGGGATCTGCTGAACACATCACCTGCATATTCTGTTGACATCTTAAAATCAAAGAAGCCACACTGGTTGGCTTACTCCCCAAATCATCCCTTCTGCTGGTTTTCCCCATTTTGCCTCCTAGTAGGGTCCCTATCTTCCCAATCTTTGAACTGAAGCCTTATTCATCTTGTATTCTCTTATTTGCTCCCCAAATTTAGTTTTACTGACTCTTTCTGTCTAAAATCCATTGATCTAATCCTTTCTAAAAGCCCATGTGACTAGAGCTTTTGTGTTTACCTGGTCATATGCTCTTCTCCCTCATTTAATCTACTTGATAGATGTGAAAAAGTTTCTTAAATGCCAATTGGGAGAATTTATTTTTCTAGCAAATATTCAAGCCATATTTATTGAGTGGCACCTACCAGCTATCGGGCACCATGCCATGTGCTTGTTATGCAATCATTAGGAAAGAGAGGAGAGAGAGAGAGAGTATGGTTCTCCTTCCTGGGTTTTAGGGCATAAAGAAGAGACAATTAGAAATATGAAAAGCACATTTATCACTAATAATTTTCATTTAGTAGGTGCTATGGGAAAAAAATCACAATAAAATAACTGGGACCTAAGTTGGAGACAATTAAAGAGAGACCAAAAAGCTAAGAATAGCCCAGCTATGATCTGGGGCTTCATTTTTTTCCTCTTAAATTGAGTTGAAATTTCTCATCTAAAATAAAGGCACTATTTTTCAGTCTTTTTCATTGCTCTCTTTATAAATCCCATATGCCAATTCGAGTAGCCCATATGTTATTGCTGAATTTTCTTTTGCACATTCCTCTCTATATCTTTGTCATGAATTTCTCTTTGTGAATTTCTGATCCCCACCTCCATCTCTTTATATTAAGGTCATATCTATATTTTAGTGGAGAGCCAAAACATACCTATTTCATGAAGTATTCATTGGGACTTGTAGCTGGAATCTATGAACTGCCATTGAATAATTATTTTTGCATTTCTCTTCTAGCACTTTCCTTATGTTCTAACGTATGGCAGTTGAGTACGTGCTGTATTCCCTTGCCAAGTTTGGAATAGATTACATCATATTTCTTATTCCTCTGAGATTATCCATGCAGTTATTTGATTACATTCTAATCATCATTTGTTGACTTAATAAATAAAAAAGTTATCTTTAAAAATGTTACCCATCAGAATCAAGTTCATTGATGGCACTGGAGAGAGCCACAGTCTACCATTCTCTGGGTCCTAGAACTCTGTATATTGTTAAGCACATAGTGAACAATAAATGTTTGTTAAAATAAAGGTCCAGGAATACACAGAAACTCAGCTGCAAGGACAGGACAGGCACTCCTGTCTGCTAATCCTTGAGTTCCCTCAAGCCCCAGGCTGAGTTAACTAACCGCAGAGTATCTTGACTCCAATACACCCACTTTTCCGGGTTGGTTGATTCCCTGATGCCAGCATGAACTCCATTACTGTAAGGAAATAGCCACAAACATGTACTGCCTCCCTCATCACGTTGGTAATCACATTGTTTCCTGGATATTAAAAAAATCCTTGGGAGACTTATTTACCCTTTTCTGAAAATCATACATAGAAATGTAGTATCATTTTCAATACTTTGAAATTTGTACTCTTTCAGTGGGACAGTGAGATCCTCTGTCTTCCACTGCTGTGCTCTTTCCTTTCTTGAAAGCCAGGGTGAATGAAAATACGCTCTAGAGATATTATTCTGAACATATCTTTGTTGGTGTAGATAGCACATGGGTGCAAGGTAAGAAGAGGAGGAATCACATTGGAGGGACTGGTCACAATCAGTGGTGGTATCTCCATAGGGCTGTGCCTTCAAAGGGCTGGGAAAGTTTAAAGACATGGGAAAGTTTAGTCTAATGTTACTTCAGCAGGTGGAAAGTTACAGGAGGCAAAAATCCTTTTTCCCTAAGGAGGTAGGGGGCAAACAACAACAACAGCAGCAGTAACTAAAAGAAGGAAGGAAAGAGCATGGAAGAATGATGGAAAGAAAGCAAAGAAAAAGTGTTTTGTTTGATTCTTATGTATAGTAAATCAAGCGTGAAAGACACTCCTTCCTAAAATTAGTCAAAATTGTAGTCCTCATTATTGAGGGAGAAAATTGAGCTATTAAAATAATTATTCTAAAATGCATATGTTGATAATAATAAGATATGTTTTATTGCTTCTCTATTTCAGTTTATTGAAATCCCTTGTGAACCATTATCTTATTAAGTCTTATTATGTGGTTATCAGGTTGGGGTTGGGGAAATTATTTCTTCTTTGCAGTCTAGAAGATAAGGATGGAAAGTTGTATAAATTGTCCCAACCAACCAGCAACAGAAATTAACTGCATAAATCATGCTGGAGTTGAAAGCTGTCCGTTCTTGAACTAATACAGCTCTTGACTCAGGCATAAGCTCTTGGCTGATATGTTTGAATAAATGCAAACTATTTCTTTTAGAGTTTTTAGAGCTTTGTCTATTTCTTTGTTTCTTAGAACTCAAACAACAATGCAACAAAACTAATTTGTCTTAGATAAGCCAGAATAGGGTATACAAAGGTATAAGACAGATGAATTATTTCTCTAGAAGATCTTCAGTTCATATTAAGAGGAAGAATTATCTTTCCCCGGAGAGAATGACTCCCTTAAACATCGAAAGGCAAGTATTCTGATTTGTAAGAATTAATTTCCTCTTTTTATTTATCATATCCCTTTATTTTTCCCCATAGGGAGGAGAGATGCTGGCAGAATTTAGTAATTTGGACCACTGGCATGTTGTACACTTTTATTTTCACTTCCCTTTTCTTCATTATATTCTCGTAGACATATACAGTTAAGCTCTCTGTGGTTTTCTGCTCCTCTTTGCCTTGTTAGAAGAGCTCTTCTAGGGGTGCCCACTGCTTGAGGTGGTTGAATTCTGGTTCTATATTTTCACAGTTAAATAGATGTTGATTTTACACCTTAAGCTCTGAAAAGCCTTTCCATTCAGGTCAATCTTTTCCATAGCCAGTGAACTTTTTGCCCATGGGTTTGCACTCTTACTTTTCCCTCTTGAGGCTATTAACTTGGAGATAGTATCTGTTATAGATAAAATCTCTCCGGCTATCACTGCTTCTTTTCCCATCTGATATCCTAATCTTTCACTTTTGATATCATAATCATCTTCAAAGTAACAACCTGACATATTATAACCACTTGACATGCTTGAAAAAGATGGAATATATTTTTAGCTACCTAATTTCATACAGCATTCGGAGAAATAGGCTTGCTATGTAGATGGTTTATTTCTGCAAAATAAAAGATAGAAGAGCAAGGAAAAGAAAGTACTTTTTGCAAAATTTGAGAGAATCCTTTGTTGTTGTTGTTATTCACTATATAATTTTAAGACTTCAAATTACAACTTGTTTATGAAATTTCACGATAGGAGTTGTAGGTCATCCAAATGCCGATGTTCTTAGGAGATACTGGAAATAATGCTAAAAGATATGTCAGTGAGAGAGATAATGAACGATCGAGGATTAAGCTTGTTGAATGAAGAAGATACAGCATTGTGCTTCCAGAGAATCACAGCTCCCTTGAGCTCTCTTCTCCCCTCCACAATTCAAATGCATTTATCTGCCATTGATGCCCTACTGATACTATTTCTTCTCTGCAAATTTGTGGTTGCCAAGCCCATGTTTCTAAACAGACTTCTAATATTTTCTCTTCTCTGTTCTGGTCCTTTTGAACCTCACTGTTTGCTTCTTTGTTGGTGGTTTTTGTAAAACTTGGCCAGAACTTACTCTCAGGTATCTATAAATTCTCCCCCTCCCCTCCACACACATACACAAAGAGACAGTCGCCTTTGAGATAGTGCCATTGTGGTATCACCTGTAAACACCTTTCCAATGTGCAAGAGCCACCTACATCATGTGACTGGACTGTCCTGTGCTTCTCTTTTGGTACTTACCTTACCCCAAACAGTAGCTGAAACAGAAAGTCCTAATCCCAAGCTCATATTCATTCCAGATGTTTTCTTAATTTTTAAAGTAAATTTCAGTAGTAGGATTTTATCTTTTCTTTTTCCCATTTTTTTTCTTTTGATTATTTATTTAAAGGAGTTGGGTGAGATGCCTGGGTTTCACTTAACCTGTGATGATCAGCATGGGATCATTCCGAGTCACTTTGGGTATTGGGGCTTCTGGATCAGTAGGCTGGTACTATATCCAGTGAATCCCGATATAAGCTCTCCTGAGGTCACATTGGCCAGGGAAGACAGAATGTTCAGAGCAGGGCAAGATGGCTTTAATCAAACCAAGTGGTCCATGGGAGTGGCCTGAGATGGTACCAGGTAATGAAGAACAGGACTCCATAAAGACAGCATGGGCTTTCAAGTCAGAGAGACCTTACTCACACCCTAGTAGCTCTGAATCCTACCCATCTGAAACATCTGAGAAATATTTTTTTAACACATCGAATTTTGAGAAGGCTTACTGATATTTAGGTTCTGTGTATAAAGCAAAGACTATGTATTTCAATCAACTTCTTAGTAATTCTAACAGCCAGCCTTGTGTTTTGGCTATGCATTTTAGGGTCCCAAGATATACATTTGCGAATCACTAATTTACCTCTCTAAACCTCACCTATAAATGAACATAGTAATATTCACTGTGTTCTAGGGATAGTATTAACATTAAATGATGGATATGTGTAATATTTGGAAGATGCCTGTCACATATACGCGTCTTTCCATTAGTATACTATTTGTAACTTGATGCAGTTCCCTGAGGAGCAGTATCAACAATAATTTGCTGTAAAAGAAAACAATTATTCATGGATCCTCACTCTGGATAGGTAGATGACTAGAACTGATTCCTTATTCTAAAATAACATTGTTTGGAACAAGAGGTGCCTACCATAACACCCGGCTAGTTTTTCCATTTTTAGTAGAGATGGGGGTCTCTGTCTTGCTCAGGCTGGTCTTGAACTCCTGAGCTCAAGTGACCCACCCGCCTCTGCCTCCCAGAGGGCTAGGATTACAGGTGTGAGGCTGAGGCAACAGGATCACTTGAGCCAAGAGTCTGAAGTTGCTGTGAGCAATGATGACACCAGGGCTCTCCACTCAGGGTGATGGAGCGAGACTCTGTCTGAAAATAATAATAAATTAAAATAAAATAATGTTGTTTGAATACCCCTCCTGAGTGAGACTTGTCTATTCACCATGCTCTGAACACACTGTGCACCTCCTGCCCTCTAGACCTTTGTTCATCTATTTCTTCTCCTTCTGTGGGGCTCCTTCCCAATTTACCCCTAAGCCAGACATCCTCAAACTAGGGCCCGTGAGTCACATGCAGCCTGCTTAGGACATTTATCTGGCCTGCTGGGTGTTTTTGCTGCCACTGCCTGTCCTACTTAGCAGCCGACTCATTCTGGGGCCCACAGTCCGGCCCTGCAACAGTCTGAGGGACAGTGAACTGGCCCCTTTTTAAAAAGTTTGAGTGGTTCTTCCCTTTTCTGGGAAGCTGGGGAGGGTAGTTATCACATTTTAATTATCTCTTTCTTACACACCTGAGTTCATTGGAACTGCCAATTGCAAGCTGTAAGCTCTTTGAGGATTAAGACTATTTTTTTTTCATCTTTGTCTTCCCCACAGTCTAATACATAGTAAGATTCTTAGCAAATGTTTGTTGTTTGATGACTAGAGCCCTCTATTGCAACAAAAGAAAAGGCCACCCCTGTTTATGTATATTAACCTCAGGTCACATTATTATAGACAAGTTTCCCACTCTTAGAGATTACAGCATGGTTTTGAAGAGCATTTCACTGCACACCTGCAGTTATTTTGCAAAGCTATATTATCTCAACAAGAGAGTCGATCCAGTGGTTCAGGCTATTATTTAAACAGTCATTAATTGAACAGTGAAGTAGTCTGCTCACCTATGATTGTATAGGGAACTATAAATATACGTGCTATTGGGTAATTATCTCCACCAACGCTACCTTTCAAAATGGCTAATTATCACAAATATATGAAATGTGAATGCTATCGCCAGATGCTATTCAAAAGTACCCATGTAGGGACTATAATTCTACTGGAAATATCAACTGTGATTTCATTTGATCAATTTATAGTGCCTGGCATGTTACTTTACCAGTAACTTGTGATTCTGTGATTCATTCCTTCAAGATGCCAAAGATTGGACTTATGATTTTAATAACCAATTCCTGCTTTGAACTCTAATTTACAATGGCTGAATTTGCTGAGGTGGGAAGACCAGTCTTCTGATGGGTGAGTACCCATACCTATTATATTCATTATTTCAAAGCTTTGAATCTGGCCAATAACTTTGGAAAAATTACTTACCTTCTGTATCTTTTTCTGTAAATATGCCTTATACCAACTTTACATAGTTGTGATGAGAATTAAATAACATAACATAGATAATGCCCCTGTTACTTGTATTCAACAAATGTTCTCTTCCTGGTTCCTATTTCTATCCTGCCTATCCTTTGGTTTAACATTCTGGGCTTTATATACTAGACCCCAATTTCATCCTCCTTTCTTGTTCCTTCATTCCTACTCCAAGACCAAGCGATATAGAAACCATTGACCAATCGGACTTGAAATGGGAAGCATCATGTTAAATACTGATTCATTCTGTTTCTCTCTCTCTCTTCTTCTTTCCTTCATTGTTTTGCATGCCACATATCGTCAAAGTCATTTTTGGGGGGTGGGGAGGTACCATTCTGTTTAGATCATAGAAATTAGAAATTAAGAAGTAGGGGGAAAATGTAAGGCAAGGCTGGAAACCTAAACAAGAGCCAGATTATGTGGAGTTGGTGGTCATGGTAGGAAGCTGCATTTCTGTCACTGACTTCTTTCCTCTTTTCTCTGCTGCCTCCCTTCTTTGGAGGATTCATTCTCTTCTCATATATCAGGTGCCATCTCTGTGACATACCAGTTGATGCAAACTTACAATGGGACTCCATGAGTGCATTTCCCTCTGCTTTATGTGTGTGCTAACACTTTAACTTCTCACCACTAGCTCCTTCTCTAGGCTTTTCTATTTTCCATCCTCCCAGTTGCTCATCCCCTATCCTAAGTTTTTCTATAGTTCAATGTTTCTTCCTTCAAAAGCTCTTTATTTTTGAGTTTCTATAGACAATGTGCTGGAAATTCACAAAGGGGTAGATGTCACAGTTCTTGCTCTCATACAGCTCACATTTTATTTAGAAAATAGTACAGAAAATCACACTTCCTGGGTTCTTCCTTCTAACTTTTTATGGTTCCTTAAATCTTCCTTGTTTCTTCTGCCTCATTGGTCCAACCTGTAGGTTTTGGAGTCTCCTAGGAGTTGGCTTATGACTTTCTTATCTGGCTGTCAAATTTCTATCACCAGCTGGGATCTCTGCTCTGAATTCCAGGCTGGTAAATGTGAGCCACTCCTTAACATCCTTCTTGGAAGTATAATGGGAATCTGGCTTGTCACTTTTAGAGGAGTTTTAAAATATGACACAAATACATTGATACTACTCCCTCCCAGGTGGAGTCTAACTCTCTTTCCTTTTTTTTTTTTATTAAGTCTTACATACATAGATCATAAATACATTTATGCCATTTTATGATTCAATGTGATGATTATTTGTACACACCTCTGGAGCATATTGCAAGTATAAGTTGGATCTATCAGGTGTAGAGCATAAAGGTCTTAATCCTGTAATAGGGTAACAGTGGTGAAGGCTATGTTGTTTAGCTCTCTTTCCTTTAAAGTAGACTCACTTCTTATAAATGGAATGCAGTGGAAGTGGTGCTGTGTGACTTCTGAAAATAATTTAGAAAACCTAATTGGTTTAATTAGCCAGAAACCGTAATCTGTGGATTAAGTTGCCTCTTAAGACACACATGACAGGCATCCTGAGTGGACATGTAAGCAGTCTGGTCCATGTAGTAGAGAGAATATGATGAAATATGCAAGTTCATGGATGAGTAGGGAGGTTTAGCTCTTCCAACCCTTAGCTATTTGAGTCTTCCCACTATCCATTGCCAGACCTGTGAGCCTTCGATGACTCCTTCAGATCACCTCCAGCCCCATCCTAGGTGATGCTAAATGTAGCAGAAATAAATTATTCCCCCATTTGAGCCCTTCCCCAAAACACAGATTCATGCACAGTATCAATATGGTGGTTGTCACAAGTCACTACATTTTGATGTAGCTTGTTTGCAACTCTCTTCTCTGGAATATGTGTAAAGAAAGGTCGATCTTCACACCTGTTTATTATGCAGTCTTTTCTCTTCAATTAAAACCAAGTGTATCTTCCCACACACTATGCCAAACTTACCAACTTTAATTTCTCTCTTTCTTTTAAACTCTATCTCTATTTGATCAGATATTCTGTCATCTCGACTTCTGTAAGTCACCAGAATTCAACTATTTCTCATAACCCCATTGCCGTGAAGACCTCGTCATCTTTCATGTGGATTATGAAGACAGTGTCTTTGGTAGATTTCCTGCATTAGTAGTTCCAAATTTATGTGCCCCTCCCTGTCTCCAGGCCTTTCATATATGGCTTTGCAGCTGCTCCCATCCAGGGATAGGGAAGAGCTCTCTTTGATTTTGTGTTCAGTCATGTGTTGCTTTGACAAATTCAAAGCAAGAAGAGAAACCTTATCTATTTCTACTTGCTCCATTGCTTTTCTGTGATTACCTTAAGTTCAAGGTTGGGCTATCTTTCCTGGAGAATTAAGATATGTGGTGCGGAGTCAAGTCACTCCACTTACCCAAACGGAGTCCATTCTAGGTTGGGGAGGCTGCAGAGCTGCCCCATAGCTGACCACAGACCAGCTCAGTTGAGACCGGAAGAGCTGCTGAGCTGACTCACAGGTTCACGAGCATTTGCTTACTGTTTTAGGCCACTGTGTTCTGTATTCATTTGTTACGTACTATTTTTGTGGCCACAGGTCACTTACGCAAGAATTGATACCAGGAATGGGATGTTGCCTTAGAAACAAACCCTAAAATAAGGGTCATTGGCTTCGTCCTGGGAAATGGGCAGCAGGCTGGAAACATCAAGGAGTCAAAAAAACTGCTATAGGAAACAGGAAAAGTTGGAGCTCTTATTATATAATTGTCGAATATCTGGGGAAAGTCTCCTGTAGGAAATGAAATTAATAATCTTTTAGACTTGGACAAAGAGAACTTCAGGCAAAATTGAGAGTACCAACCAGTTTTACTAAATGTATAAGATACATAGGAAAATATGAACTTAAACAAACAAAAACAAAAACAAAACGACCAGTTTCCAGAATTCAAGTGAATATAAATACCTAGTGCCTAGAACAGTGCTTGACACTCAGGAGGATGCTCTATAAATATTTTGGGAATGGATTTATTATTTACTTACAATTTCAGTGTTGTGAATAAGAAACAGAGGGCCTCATGTCAGTTTATAGTATAAAGGCAATCATCTCTTAACCACTCCCAGGGGTATTTGAATTAGAAGAGAGGTTGCTAGGAGGTTTAACTCAACCCCAACAGGACATAATGATGCCCTGACATGAACTTCTCCTGCAGACTTTTCAGCTCTTGTGAGGTTAAGCTCCTTCATAAAGCCATCCACATAATGCTGCTTAGAAATCCTTGTACATGCACTTCCTTCTAGGTCATGTTTGTCAGTCATATCACCATCTCTGATTTTTTTGATATCATTCCAGGCAGGCATTAGAGCCCCCAAAGAAAAAGAAATCTCAAAATGATCCCTGGCAAGTTCCTAATATGAACGAATTACCTTTTCCATTGTGTGTGATTCACAGTATAGGGTTCCTGACTAAACACTGATCATCATAAATAATTCTTCACCTAGAGTTTGACCATTATTTTTTCCACATCTTAAGCCATCTTCACCTTTATACTAATAGGTTGAATTCTGTTCTTATCTTCAAAATGCTGCTTCTTTCCTGCCTGGTGCCATCTACACTTTTGGTGAGCCCGTTCTCTTGCAGGGCGCTGTAATCATCCCTGAGACCAGGACCGACTCCTGCCAGCATCAGCTAATATGTTCCCCAGTTTAACGTAAGCCTCTCATGAGTATTCCCTAGGGCTGAAAGATAACTGTGAAATGAGTACTTTCCCCAGTTTTTCAAACACACATTTGTTTAGGGAAGAACAATTTTAACAAGCTTAGTCTCTAGGGATGTAGTTTGAAAACTGCTTATTACGTGGATTTTACATTTGGCAGAAAGCTTTTGCAGGTGAACCTAAAGCTAATGGAAGCCCACCTACTGAGAAGACTTCCTGGTCTGCAGAAAAACACTCAGCTTCAAAGCATTTCTGCAATTTATACACAGTACTCCTGCAGCTTCATTGCCAGGATTCACTCTCAAGTTTGCCTCACAATATCAGATTTCTCTATCAAGAAAAACCAAATATAAGCTATACTCGTTACCCTGTGAATCAATTTAGGAAAAGTTCCCATGAGAACTAAAGGGTCAGCGCTCAGGAGAAAGCCCTTGAATTTAAGGTGTGAGGACATAGCTATCTGCCTGACTTTAACATACAAACAGAACAACATTTCAGAGAGCACAATTTCCTTCAACACAGCCACCAGAGGAGATCAGATGCCTGTTCTGAGGGTGATTTTGGCTTAACTCTCTTTCTTTTTCTCTCGGATTTTCTTTTCAAATCTCAAAGGCAATACTTGCATATGGCAAAAAATTCAGTGCATAATGAAAAGCAAACACCTCTCTCACCTCAGACCTTCAGTTACTTCTCCAGAGACAAATGTTGTTGAGTTTTTTATGTTTTCCAGAACCTTCACATGCATATGCAAGCACATTGCCTTATTTAACAATCCAGATGAAAGAAGACTAGTCTCACAATTCTATACCTTATCTGTTAAAAATTTTGAAAATCTTTCCATAATTTCTACATAGACATGGACCTTAACCTCAATAATGGCTATCAGCTTGTTTCATTGTCTGCATGTAACAAATTTTGTAAAGCCATGCCATTACTGATGGACATTTATATTGTTCTAGTCTTTTGCTGGTCAAAAAAAATTGCTGTAACAAAAATTGGTGAATTTTCATATTTGTTTAGGGGTGATATATCTCTAAGAAATTGGTGTCAGAGATTTCCATGGTTTAAAAGTCATAAATGCATTTAAAAAGTTGCTAAATGGTATTAAGAGATTGTAACAATACTCTCCCCAAAATGTATGACGTTATCACTGTCAGCATCCTCATGCTTCAGAAAGACTACATATTATTAGCCTTTTTACATTTGTTAATATGATTGACAAAAATGGTATATAGCCTCAACATGATTAATGTTTGCATATCCATGTTCTTTGTAATAATCTTATTTCATCTACAATCTTTAGATTTCTTCTGTGTAGGGATAGTAATGTAAAGCCCAAAGTGCTTCTGTGTTTTAAAAAATGAATATATGTAAACCATTTACACATTGTTTGACAAAATGTAAGCACATGAAGTCAACTGCTACTTATCAGTGTAATTTCTATTATTGTTATTGTGACCTTGTTATACAGTCATGCACAGTTTATTTTTCTCTATGTGTAGATAGAAAAAAATAATGCCATGTACTTTTTTTAAAATTTTTGCAGTTTTTAGCCATGGCTGAGTTTGAACCCACCACCTCTGGCATATGGGGTTGGTGTCCTACTCCTTTGAGCCACAGGCACCACCCCAATGCATGTACTTTTTAAATTTTTCTATTGGGTGATTAATATTTTTCATTACCAGACTTCAGGTTATACTATAAGGCTATACTGATCAAAACAGCATGGCACTGGCACAAAAATAGAGATATAGATACATAGAAGAGAATAGAGGATTAATAAAGATTAATCCAACCATGTATCACCATCTGACATTTGATAAATCAAACAAAAATATACACTGTGGAAAAGAATCTCTATAAAATGATCCTGGAAGAATTGGTTAGCCACATGCAGAAATCTGAAACTGGACCCACGCTTCTTACCACTGAGAAAAATTGACTCTCATTAGATAAAAAGACTTAAATTTAAGATACAAAACAATACAAATTTGAGAAAAAAGCATGGGTGAAAATCTTGATGTTATATCTGTGGGAAAATAATTTATTAAGGACACCCCATGGCAAAACCAAAAATAAATAAATGCAACATAATCAAGCTAAAAAGCTTTTGCACAGCTAAGGGTACAACAACTAAAGCAAACAGATAAGCTTCAGAATGAGAGAAGATATTTGCATGTTATGAATCTGGCAAAGGGCTTATAACTAGAATCTACAGAGAACTCATATTAATGAATAAGAAAAGAGCAAACAACCCCATTTATAAGTGTACAAGAAACTTGAATAGAAAGTTCTCTGAAGATGACTAAGCTTCAAATGCTGGTGCAAATGTGGAGAGAGTGGAACACTTTTACATTCCTGCTGAGATTACAAACTAATGCAGCCTCTATGGAAAGACATGGAGGATCCTCAAAGAGTTAAAAATAGATCTTCCATTTTATCCTGTAATCTCAGTACTAGGTATCTACCCATATGAAAAAAACTTATTTACACTAGGACATTTGTACCTGAATGTTTATTGAAGATCATTTCACAATTGCCAAGATGTGGAAGCAACTCTTGTGCCTATCAACAAATGAATGGATTAATAAACTGTGGTGTATACAGGCTGTGAAATACCATTCAGCCATAAGAAAGATGGGGACTTTACATCTTTTGTATTTACCTGGATTGAGTCGAAGCACATTCTTCTTAGTAAAATATGGTGAGAATAGAAAAGCAAGTATCCATTATACTCAATATTAATACGAAATTAATAGAAAAATAACTGTGCACCCACATGAGAGAAAAATACAAGTACATTCAAGTGGGAGAGGAGATGTACGGAGGGAGATTGGTGGCTCTCTCCTAACATGTGCAATGTGAGGGTACATAGCATACCCCAGGATGAGGGGCTCGACTACAACTTGAACTACTTTAGAAATGCAAACAATGTAAGCTAATCATTTGTAAGCTCATAGTAATCTGAACAATTTTTTTTAGAAAAGCTTAAAACTACTAGAAGAAAACATGAGTACAATTATGAACTTGGAGTGTTTTCAACTATGATTCAAAACCCAAAAGCAAATGGTATAGTTTTTTTTGCATGAAGGTTTATTGGAAAAAGAAATGCCATAAGCAAAATCAAAAGAAAATGTTTGCAACTTATATTGTATACTGTCTGTAACTCTGATACAAAAAGAGCTCTTAACAGTTAAGAAGAAAAAGACTAAACCTGATAGTATCATGGATAAATGACTTGAATAAATAGTTCATAGAAAATAAGAAAAGCAAGTAGATTTAAATGCGTGAAAAAAAAACTTATATATAATGAAAGATAAATTAGAACCACATAATAAGATACCCTCAGACTGACAAAAGTCCAAAAGGTTGACAGAAATCCTCTTGGTACAACTGTGGAGAAATAGGCACTTCCACACTTTGCTAGAAGAAATTCAAAAACACAATGACCAAAGAGGGAAATTTGGCACTCGTTTGTAAAGTTGCATACGCATTTATTCTTTGATCCCTAAATCCCACTTCTTCAAATCAACCCTGTGGATGCACATTTATTAAGGCACAACGAAACAATTCTAGACACAACAAAAACACGCACAAGGTTATTAATTATAGAATTTAATAGCAAGAGATTAGTAGTAACTTAAATATACGTCAAGAGAACTGGTTGAATATATGAATATAGATAAAAATGTGATTGAATGCTATAGAGTCTTCAAAAGAATAAGAAATTGCTCCTCCATAATTGTTGAGTCATTCTGCCAAGTGAGTACAACAATATTATTGTTACTTTTTGTATAAAAAAGAAAAGGAAATAAACATACATATTTATAGGAGGGATGAATGAGGAATCAGTAAACATATTTACCTGAAAAGAGAGAAGAGCTAGGGAGCTGAATTTATTCTTTTAAACAGTTTTGGCTTTTGAACCATGTAAATATTCATAAATCTAAAAATTAGGTTAAAAAACCCTGAAATTAAACCAAAGAACCCAAATTTATATCAAATGAATAACATAGTCATTTAGTGAATAGTGAGTTTAAGTGACTTTGAACCCTATCTACGATAATGGTACCTCATTAATAGGGTATATTTTAAAAATCATGTGGAAATAATTATACAGAAATCTTAAATTCAATCAGTAGGCTTATTGAGAACAATGTTAATAGTTACATTTTAGTAATATTAATAGTACTACTTTTTGTACTAGGCTCTATCATCGCAGGATGAAACAAATAAATAAATAGATTCATGTTATTATGAATGAAGATATTCATCGTAAAAATATTTGATAATAGAATAAAGATTCAACCCCTTTAATGGTAAATTTATTTGGAAATAGTATATATAAATATATACTCATAGTTGCTTCCCACCTTGCCCACTGCAAAGGTTTGACAGCAAAAGTACCCAGTAGCAATGGAGAGAATCCATGTTCAGATCTATTTTTAATATCATTTTCCACCAAAAGAAAGCAGAGCTCCTTAGAAAATTGATTTTAGGTCATTCTAATTATTTGCTGCTGTTCAACAAATCACTTAGTGGTTTATAAAGCAAGAGCATCTGGCGGTGCCTATGGTTCAAAGGATTTGGGCACTGGCCCCATATGCTGGAGGTGGTGGGTTCAAACCCAGCCCAGGCCAAAAACTGCAAATAAATAAGTAAATAAGTAAAGCAAGAGCATCAAAATTGTTCATGAATTTGCAATTTTGCCTGGATTTGGCAGGAATGTCATCCCTGCCCCACTCAGTGTCAGCTGGGGTGGCTCATAGCCTGGAAGCTGGAATCACTTGAAGGCTCACTCATCTGTTGGGCAAGTGATGCTAGGAAGACCTACACAGCTGGGGCTGGAAAAGCTGGCTTCTCATTCATCTCCATGTGGTCTCTGCACTTTGGCATATTCAGGATAACCAGACTTCTTACATGTTGTCTCAGAACTCCCAAGGTATATATCTCAAGAAAGAGAAAAACAGATATAAACTGTTAACTCTTGCCAGGACCTAATTTGGAAGTCACACAGTGTCACTTCTACTGTATTCTGCTTGTTAAAACTGAGTTACTAAAGCTGACTCCTCTTCAATGGGCAGGGTGTTAGAATCCTGCTTCTGATGGGAGTAATGTTGAAAAATGTGTAGACATGTTTTAAAACAACATGTATATAGGAGAATACAATTTGATTTGTGACCTCAAATTATATTGAAAATCAAGGAAGTGCTCAAAGATTAATGTAGATAGATCAAAAAGACATAAGAACTTGCTTAAACATGCTACTACTGGTCACATCTGGGACAATTTAATCATCATAGTGAATGAGTCTATAGTGATTCAAAAGGCATAGCAGAGATATTAAAAGCTCTTTTTAAATAAATGCTCAATAATACACATAGAAAGAAATTGGACATCACTACTTTAAAAACTCCAATGTGTGGACTGGTTCAGGCAGGGGGCAAACATGGATGCTACCACCATTAGGTAAACGTTTGTTGGAAAATAGCATTTTCACACTGTGCCAAAGAATAACCTCCAATGCTAATTACTAAACAAAGGGGAAAATAGATCTTCAAACACAGAATGATCTGGCGGTCACTATTTTCACCGGCTGATCATATCTGGCATTGGCAATTGAATTCTACAGTCTTTTAATTCTCCCATTGAGATTCTATAATGTAGCAAACGTCTCCTGTGACTCATCTTGCTTCCAGTGTTTAACCCAAGTACATCCAAGTCTCTGGTTCTAATGTCTTTTTTTTCTTCAATTTTTAAAAAAATGAAATCAAAGCTGTGTACATTAATGCAATCGTGAGGTACAATGGGCTGTATATTGTACATACAATTTGAAATGCTTTCATCAAACTGGTCAACATAGCCTTCATGGCATTTTCTGTGTTATTGTGTTAAGCCCTATGCATCTTACAAGGCTACATGTGTACTTCTAATGTCTTTTTAACAGAAAAGACAGGCATAGAAGAAAAAGTAAAAGAAATCAAGAATATTCCAGTTAATCCTTAATGTGAAACACCTGCAGTAAAACTGTGCTAGGATCTTCAGAAAGATCAATATTTAAAGAAAAAGATGTGGGCATTGTTGTCTAATGTATTAAATGCGCTTAAAAGGCCATAAAAACAAATGGAATGTGTTAATCTAGATAGGATCTTCATTCAGTAAGAGAGAGAGCATGAGTGTTTGTGGGGGCACGTGCTGTCCTAGACATTCTTAGGACAACTGGAAGTTGTACTTATCCACAGAATGCCTCAATGGTGAATTTTTATCCTGAATTAATTGCTGTATGTGTGATAATAGTAATACATTTTGAATAATATTTCTATTCAAAGGTGATACAGGGCTTAATAAATATTTAAGGTAAAACGTGATGATATGTGTATTTGCAATTTACTTGTAAATGATCCAAAAGGACAGAATGTATAACCCTTGCTGGATGTGGGTGAGGCATATAAGGGTGTTGTACTGTGTATGAAAAGGCTTTAACATAGAAAATTAGGGGATAATAGTAATTAATACACAGTGACATTGGATGACAAAGCAGGTAATCCAGAAGAGACTATAATTTTCCCCAAAGAAATTCTTCTACTAGTTGCAAAATTCATGTTCTGTCCACTCTCCAGGGGTTTCAGACCATTCTCTATCACTTGAAGGTTGAACAGAGATAATCCGAAGATGCTGAGTCAAAGAATAAGCAAGTAATCCATTCCTTTTAAATTTGTTTGCCTAAAAAATATGTTTGAACATCACTATATTTGAACATCAATGCATTAGACTCAATTAAATTTGTAGGGCTGATTAAGGGTTTAATTTTCAAGTAGATTCTAAAGTTCTGCTCAAAGAAGAGTGACCAAAATTTATGGGCAATACCTGCATAATTGGGGTAGGTGTAGTAACCACCAGGGAGACTATTTGGGATATAACTATATGTATATAATTAGATAGATAAACTATATATCACACAGTAGGGTGATTTTTAAAAATAATTTCATGATATTTATCAGTCACGATATGTACTCATAGAGACTAATAAAAAGGGATGGAAATTGATTCCTGCCAGGATGAGGGAAGGTTATAGAGCTTCTGTGGTCTGAGATCACCTGCTCTTCCACTTGCTGTACTGATATTCCTTTACTCACACCCTGTCCCTGACTTGGCTCTATTTCAAGCAATAAAGAAACTAAATTTCAAATGGCCCCAGATGGAGAGAACAAATTCAGCCCACGTGGTCCGTGTTACCATGCCAGGTCTCAGGCCCATAATGTGACTGTGAATATAAAAAGAAAGGAAGCCCAAATGACTGCTTCCTACTCCTTTCAGATTCCAGACACTAGATCTCCTTGAGAAGTCAAACGATCCCTTTAGAAATAATCTTTCTTTTAATATAAATTTGTCCATAGTTCCTATCTCACTGTTGTAATATCTCCTAAATGGCTGTGTTCTGTTGCCTTTTTACAATAAATATTCAGGACTCATTCTGAATGCAAAATTAGTAGTAGAGAAAAGATAAAGGGAACTGATATCATTAAAAAGTCAAAAGAAAATTATGGTCTGGGCGCAAGAGAAAGAAGTCATTTCTTCCCTGTTTAGAGAGGGGAAGAATAAAAAGCTCTGCTGAGCGACCATGTATGAGTAGAATTCTCTTCCTGGATAATGGGAGATATTTGCTAAAATATCTCTGATAATGGCCATGAAGAACACACTTGAAAATTAATGGGTTCAATGAGAGTTCTACTGTTGGACCTATTTGTGCTTTAATTTGGAAGAAAGTCATGTATAGTTTAGCGCAGATATATTTTGATCTTTACCCAATAAGATCTATTTTCTCCTAGGACTACCCCATCCCACAAGCTCCCTGAACAGTTCCAATGGAATTTTGAGTTTATGAGAATTTATCTACCTCGGAGAACACTGTCAGAATTTAGTCACAGCCTCTGTCTATTCTGATGTTCTAGGAGATGTCCTGGTTGAGGCAGCATTAGCAGACATGGGTAGATGTCACATGTACAGAGTTGCCAGTTTATACAGTATTTTCCTGTTCATCATGTCTAACTCTTAAATAAATTTGTAGGTTGGTATTGCTATTATTTTTCCGACTTCACAGATAAGAAAGGAGACACAGTTGAAACAATATTCTGGTTTTTTACTTCATGAACTGTAAAGCCTCCTGTGATCTAAAGCTTCCTGTCATCTAACGGATGTTCCTTCTTGCAAAGCACTTGGAACACTAGTACACCCCATAAATTCATATGTTTAAAAATCTGTGCTTCTGGAATTGGGAGGACACACATCCTAAGAGGGTACCTAGGGCACCCAACTCAGTGCACACTCTTGGATTAATTTCACTTCGTGTTAAATAATTTCAGGCTTTGTTTTTATTCAAAAATATCTTGGAGTAAAATATAAGACTTGCATGAACTTAAAGATAAAACACAAGACATGAACAGACTTCCAGCCTTGCAACATGCTAATTGGATCTACACCCCTGATTCTCTGATGTATACAATCTGTTGGAGTTACTTACCAGGAAAATTGGAACAAAGGGTATTCAGCCCTTTTATCCCCACCTCTGGGGATCCCTGTTAAGCAGTGACAGATAGGGTCTGACTCAGCCAGACTTAAAAAGTACCTTGACATTGACCCAGTTCCTGAGAGATGCTGATGGGATGATGAAAGGCATCTCAGGAACTTCTCCCGTCCTTGAACATCTACCTATCAAGTCTTCCAGGAGCCTTATATTTTCACCATTAAATTATACATTTTCAAAGCAATTTTCCAGAGAGAAACTATTCCAATTTGCTGATTTTACAGATTAGGAAGCTGAGAATGTAAGAAGTGGAATGATTTGCTCAAAGTTGCTTAACA
>CAUYQV010096779.1:0-15164 GCA_963574575.1 Galagoides demidoff
GCACTAAAGGTGGAACTCAACCCCCCCAAAAACATTCAACCCCACACAAAGGCATGGAAATTAAACAACCTCCTGTTCCATGACAGTTGGGTGCAGGAAGAAATAAAAGAGGAAATCATTAACTTCCTTGAGCACAACAACAATGAAGACACCAACTACCAAAGCCTGTGGGATACTGCAAAAGCAGTTCTGAGAGGAAAATTTATCACTTTAGATGCCTATATTTGAAAAAGAGAAAGAGAGCGCATCAAGAAACTCACAAGCCTAAACCCCGCAGAAGAAAAGAAATATCCAAAATTAAATCAGAGACCAATGAAATTGAAGACAAAAGAATCAGTCAGACAATTAATGAAACAAGGAGTTGGTTTTTAGTCCTAGTTCAGCACCCTGGAGCAGCCAGGGGGGTAGGGGAATGGTAGCAGTAGCACAGTGTATGCGAGCGACCAGATCAGTCCTAGTTTAGCCCCACCAGAGTAGCTGGGGGGAAGCGGGGGACTACTTCACCGTCGCCCTTCGTCGCGTGAGGCGCTAGCAAGCCAATCTGTGCCCTCCCAGTAGGGGAACCTGGAGCGGGGTACTCCTCCACTTCTGTCCGTGGGACGTATGTGCCTCTAGCAAACAGTTCTGGGCCCTCCAAGAGTGGAGAGTGTGGGATTTTAAGGGAGTCCATGTCAGTAGCTCAGGGACAGCAAAACTCATTGTCAATGAGTTTATTTAAATTTAATAATGTTAAAGAATCACTAGAGGTGTGAGGAGGGAAAGCCATCTGGCATGACCTCAAGGAACATAAGAAAGGTGGGATTCCTGCAGTTCAGATCTGTCCCCTGACTTAGCAGATTAAAAAAACAGAATTTTAGTGTAGGCAGATTGATCTTGAGCTGTGAATCACCCTGATGAGATATGGGAGACATTGTCTATACCAGAAAGCCTCTTTATCTATTTACAGCAGAGTCTGAATTCCCCTTGAATGCATATGCCTGTGATTCAGGCCTCCCAAAAGGCCTGGTACCTTCTGGTATCAGGAGTAATTAAAGTATTGTTTGATGGGTTTGGAACTCAGAGTACACAGGTCCTGGTCTTGTGAGATGGAGCTAAGCTGCTGGGCCCACACAGTGGCTGAGTGCTCAGCTCTGGGGCCAGACCACAGTGTTACCCACTATTGCTGAGGAATCTGGGGGGATCCATGGAACACAGACCCTCAAACTTCTCTGAGGCTCAGCTTCCTCATCTACAAAGTGAAAACAATACTATTTCCACATCTTAGCACTGTGTGGAAATATGTAAAGCATTTTGCAAAGCGTTATGTCCTATATGAGCTAAATAAATGTTAATCATGAAATGGAGGCAGCCTTGCTGCCAGGATTTGGTTGACTCCTTGCTCTGGGACTCTGCATGTCCTCAGTGACTAAGGCTTTTTTTTTCACAACTGCCCCTCTGCCCTGATAACCTGCCTCCAAGTTCCCCAGAACCTCTCCTAACACCTGGAGAATGTTCCAAAAGTTATTGGAGACTGGGACAAAGGGGAGAATTGGGACAAGAGAGGAGTTGAGCAAACCCTCAAAGGGCAAGTGGGTCTGAGGGAGATAAAAAGAATAGAGAAGGGTGCAGAGGGGACAGTGCAAACAGTGGCAAAAGGGAGGGATGTGAGATGTGGGGGCAGTCACAGCTCCTTAGCTCTTTGGAGGGTCAGATGTGAGCCTGGAAATGGTGAAAGATGGGACTGGCACAGCAAGCGGGGGCCAGAGCAAGGACACATCACACATAATTAGAAGCCAGGACACATCTGAAACACCTGAGAAGCAAAGTGACATGGTCATCTTTGAGTGTGGGTTTTATAAGCTAAATTTCTGGGCCTCTTCAGCATAGAGCACTGTCTACTTGTGACTGTACAAAGGGCTGGAGGGCCTTCCTCTGGCTTTTATTCAGGCAATATGTATTGAACTTTAAGCTCCCACAAATGTTCTTAGTGCTATCAATAAATAAATGACAGATAAATTACTGCTTTAGTATGGGAAAGCAGATAATGAGCAAACAAATACATGAAGGATTCAAGTAGAGAAAGGCCATGCTAGAATATGGCAGGTGAAGAGCTTACTGGTTCACTTGTCCTCTGCCCCTGGGAATATGCCACATCCTACACTGGCTATTGGCAGAACTCCACTCTGATCATGATCATTCCTGGAAGACTCTACCCACAGAGGCGGGGTTAGACAATGCAGGTGGCCTGTAAGAGGGGGGTTTCAATGATCAACCCATGGCAGAAAGACAAAACCCACTAACTATTACTTCTAAGTTCTTCCTTAGCCTCACCCTCTGGATTAGGAGGTGATGACAGACTGGAATTCTGTGGTTGAATTGGGGCTCAAGACAGCAGACAGAAGAAAAGGCACCTTGGGCAGGAGAACACAGGGTCCAAAGTCAAGTTGAAGGAAGGGGCAAGAGTTCAGCATGGTCACAGTTACTAACATTTTTGAGGAGTGGCACCAGCAGAGGTAATCATAGAGACATCCTGTTGGCAGGGTGGAGAATGAGTTGAATATATGGAAAACAGGGAAACTGGGGGATCCAGGAGGACTAATGTCCTGAATGTCTCTACAAGGTGGAAGGGAGAATGCTATGTGAAGATGAGTAAATGAGACACCTGAAAGTTAGGGTTTGCCACAGTGGGATTTTGGTTACCTTGTGTAAAACTTCTGAGGAGGAAGACTCTTGGGTGATGGAGTTTGGAGGCTGTGGCTCTGAAGGTGAGGAACCAAAATCTAATGGTAGGTAGGGGATGATGATAATGATGGTGATGGTGGTGATGATTGTGATGGTAATGATGATGGTGATGATGGTGGCCATGGCCATGGTGATAATGATGGTGATGATAGTGGTGGTGATGGTGGTGATGGTGATGATAGTGATGATGATTGTGATGGTGATTATGGTGGTGGTGATGATGGTAGTGATGGTGATGGTGATGATGGTGGTGATGGTGGTGATAATAGTGATGATAGTAATGATGGTGATGGTGATGATGGTGATAATGATGGTGAAGGTAATTATGGTGGTGGTGATGATGGTGGTGATGATGATGGTGATAATGGTAATGATGGTGGTGATGGTGATGATGGTGATGGTGATAATGGTAATGATGGTGGTGATGGTGATGATGGTGATGGTGATAATGGTGGTGGTGATGGTGATGATGATGATGAAGGTAATTATGGTGGTGGTAATGATGGTGGTGATGGTGATGGTGATAATGGTGGTGGTGATGGTGGTGATGGTGATGATTGTGATGTGTGTGTGTATGTGTATGACTTGCCTTTTAGTTTCATGACCAAGTAAATAGGCATACTTGGAGGTGAGATTATCCCTTAGAACACAGTTTGGCATTCAGGATATTGATAAATATTCACTTAACCTTTGTCATCTGAATGAATGATATGCTGGGTCTCTCAAACCCCTCTTTGGCAGGGATTGTTTTGTTGCCAGAACAGATCGTGAGTTGTAGAAAGTGTCTACTCTTGTCTAATATAGGTAAGGAGGCTCTCTGATCATGGTGAGGGCTGTCTCACATTGTTGAAATCGTCCTCTCCCTCCGGGATGTGGCCTGAGGTGTCCTTCTCCTCACCTTTTTCCTTTCTATGTGCTTGTAGAAACACTGTTTGCCCCAACTGTACAGCACATGTCATGGGATGATACATTCTATAACTTATCTTCCAGTTTACTCCCTACTTTTTATGGAAGAGACTCAAAGGACTGGAAAAAAAGCAAAATGGTCTGTGGATGCTGAGGCTCTTGGAGGCATATCATTCAGTCTGGCTCTAATTAAAGGGGATTTTCATCTGCACATCCTGCTGTATCAGTCAGGCGCCCCCCTCAAAGAGGACAGAGTGACTTAACATGGGTTCAGTCAAAGAGCTACTTACAAAGATGTGGGCAGGATCTGGGGAGCCCTAGGGTATTCAGTGAGGGGTGAGAAGCAGCATGGGCCTAGAGCAGTGGTTCTCAACCTGTGGGTTGCCACCCACAGGAACTGTATTAAAGGGTTGTGGCATTAGGAAGGTTGAGAACTATGGGCCTAGAGGGACCAAGGAGAGAGATGATCAGGACAGAGTTCCATGAGAGGCCAACTGGAGGGAAGCTGGGATTGGGGAGCTGGGCCTTTCAGTGGAGGCCACGCTGCAGGAAGGGTACCCCAACCCCCACCTTCCCACCCCCTTCCTCTGATCTCCTGCCAGCTCCTTGAAGGAAAAGGGGGCCCACTGATGTGCCCCATAATGACCTAACCTCCTGGGCAGACAGGATGAGGGGGGAGCCAGTGGTGCCAGTGGGGGTTTTTGGCACATTTCCAGGAACCCATCTGCCCTCGACCTCACCTGGGAGATTTAGTCTTCCCCAGAAGAGCACGCTAAGCCATATGCAGGGTGGACAAGCAGAGGCCTGGTTTGTTTATCTACACACACCTGCCTTTTCCTCTAACAGCTAAAACCCCAAAGCACAGGCAATAATGGGCCATGTGTAAATGATATATCACAATTGATCCCAGTGGGACACTTAGGTCCCTCTGTGTGAGGGAGTGTTATATAGCCGGTATGTGGTTTCAAGAAAGTTTTAACATCATGGGAAAACAAGTAGGATCCATTATGCAATAAAGCCTAAAATTTTTATTCAATCTTGACCCCAGATTAAAAAAGAAGTAGCATGGGCTTTCACACCGCCGTCAATAGACAGGCATCACTTTAGAGTCACGAGCAGGATAACAAACACGGGCCCCAGCCAGAGCTTTCTTCTCAGTCGCCTTTTGTCAGCATTCCAGCAGGATGAGACCAGAGCAGCTGTCACCAGAGGGTCCTTGTGAGGTCCTCTGTGATGTGGGATGTGCTTCCACGTGGCGGTGTAAGTTGGGGTTTGGGGGATGGGCCCTGAGACATGTACCTCTGGGATGAGGAGAGCAGCTGTCAAGGTGGGCACTGTGCCCTGGTCTTCACACTTCACGTACAGGGGCCGAGTGGGTGGGCGGTGCCTGGGAGAGAGTATGTCATTGGGGAGATGGTGGCTGAGGTGCATGGTCAGCTGGTGGTCTGGGTGGAGAAAGGCTAGAGAGAGGAGGGTTGTCTGCTCAGGGCAGGGCTGCCCATGCCCAGGTACGAAAGGTGAGGACTAGGACCCACCCCTGGACTTTGCACAGGCTTATCAAGCATTAACTTACTAAGACCGACCTGTTCTTAGGAAGAGGGTTTTATCAAATTTTAACCATTTGACTTTTGCCCCCATGTTCCCTCTGATTTGAGTCAAAGACAATGTAAGGTTTTTCCCTCATAATAACAACTGGCTTTCATTTTCTCTGCAAAGCTTTGTGTCTCTGCAGTCAGCTCTATTTATTTTGAAATCATAGCCATAGGCTACAGTTGGACTACAGGGACATGGATTGGAATGAAAAGTTAGAAATTGTGATGTGGAGGGCTGTACTGTTTTACCTTACAAATACATTTTTTTTTTTTGAGACAGAGTCTCACTTTGTCACCCTTGGTAGAGTGCCATGGCATCATAGCTCACAGCAACCTCAAACTCTTGGGCTCAAGTGATTCTCTTGTCTCAGCCTCCCAAGTAGCTGGGACCTACAGGTGCCCGCCACAACGCCCGGCTATTTTTAGAGACAAGGTCTCTGGCTCAGCCTGGTCTCAAACCTGTGAGCTCAGGCAATCCACCAGCCTCGGCCTCCCAGAGTGCTGGGATTACAGGCCACCACTCCTGGCCTTAAAAAGGAAATTTTATCTTGGAACTTGGAGTTTCTCCTATGCCTGGTCAGGCCTGGTACCTGCGATTCCCACTCAGGCCTACAGCTTGGAGGTGACTGGCCATGTGGTTGGCCTCAGATCCCACTGTGAATTTGCTTCCTTGCCCACCATTGCTAGATCTAGTCCATTCCAATTTTGGAAGATTAAATGAAAATCCTGCCTGCCTCTGAGTATTATTTATCTGTATGGCACAGACCAGCCCCATGCCTGATTTTTTGAAGCGCTGCCACATGGCTTCTCTCAGTGAGGCCCTCTGGGACCCAGGCACAGACAGTGAGAACATAAAAGGGTTGCATTGCTCTTTCTTTTAAAGTTATCTCTGAACTCAGAGTTCTAAATCTCTTTAATTTTTCTAGTGCATTGATAAAGGATGCTTTAAAGACGCACAGCCTGTCTTTGTCAAGTACCTGATATCTTTGTTTTCTTTCTTTCTTTCTTTCTTTCTTTCTTTCTTTCTTTCTTTCTTTCTTTCTTTCTTTCTTTCTTTCTTTCTTTCTTTCTTTCTCTCTCTCTCTCTCTCTCTCTCTCTCTCTCTCTCTCTCTCTCTCTCTCTCCCTTTCTTTCTTTCTTTCTTTCTTTTCTTTTCTTTTCTTTTTTTTGATACAGTGGGTATCCTCTGTCACCCAAGCTGGAGTGCATGCTGCAATCACAGCTCACTCTTCCCTCAAACTTCTGACCTCAAGTGGTCCTCCCACCTCAACTTCCCAAAGTACTGGGACAAAGTCTGGAGATACTGTGCCCGGTCCCTCATGTCTTACTTTAAAAAAAAAAGTGGTTTAAGGGTAACATCAGCCATACTACTTCACATCATAAAGGGGGGCTCCCACCTGCTTTGGCTTTGCTGACAGCCTCAGAAGTGCTAAGCCAACGATCCTTTTGCCTGGACAGACACCTAGGCACTGATGTTACCTGTCTGAATCAGTACAGGGCAGGCCTTTCTCAAGGCTTTAGATGTTCTGTTTCAAGCTCAATCCAGTGAGTCAGCTGAGAGTGCTGTGTTTCTCTAGGCCCTCAGAGTGCTGACTTGTGCAACCAGCTGCATTTCCTGAGGATGTGGTTCACCCAAATCCAGCAAAGGTGGGCGGGAGCATCTGAAAGCATACTTAGTGAGGGCGGCAAAAGGCCCTATTTCCAGCAAACCTGTCTTTTATGGTGTGATGTGGGTATTTCTTGCATTTCTCTCTGGAGTGATGGTGAACCCACATCCCTATGCCTTGCTCCGAGGCTGGCTACCAGAGATCCAGGGAAGCAGGTGGGGACACCTTACAGAGACAGGCACCTGCCCCCCTGCTGTCCCCTTCTTGTCACAGGCCTCTACTTGTCTTGCATCTTCTTTACCAAGGAACTTCCCTGGCTCCTGGCTCCAGCTCTGTTTTTCCTTGTAGGCATAATGTCTGTGTTCTTTACTTAGAAAGCATTGCAGCCTGCAGGTCACTGCTGTGCCGTGTTAGCTTTTACTTCTTCCAATCAGGAAGTCTGCAGGGCAGCCAGATGCCTGTGCTGACTTGTCCCTTTTGGTGCATCAAAGACCACGGATTGCATCATGACCTGGAATCTGGCTTGTTAGGTGACGCACAGCACTGGGCTCTGAGCATCTGTGTCCATCTGCTCCTTTGTCTCCCACCAACATTTAGTAAGTGCCAGCTCCTGCCCAGTGCTCACCTGATTATTCACTTTACTCCCTGGAATTCTAGAAGAGCCTGAGTAGGATGGGGCTGGGGTGGCCTCCAGGGGCCTGTCTAGTACTTGGTGGCAGCTGTCTGGAAGGGAGAGAGCAGGTCCACTGGGTGGCGCTGGGGGAGGTGCCCCCACTCCAGGGCCACCATCTACCCCTTGACAGCCATAATCATGGCTGGTGTGACGGGGTGCGAGGTGGCCCAGCATGGGACCCTGTACAGAAGTGGAAACAGATACAGGTGTGATGACAGTGTCACAGCTCCCACGAGGATGGCATGAGACTGATCCAAGGTGATGCGACTGAGTCGCTTCCACCAGGCTCACCAACTCCCTGTGACTTCTTAGGGTAGAAGAGTCAGAGAACATTTCCTTTTGTAGGAAGTTCAGCCCTGTGGGCCTTGGGCTTGTTCCTCAGAGGCTCCCTCATGCAAAGAAAAATAAGGCCACATTGCCATCACAGAGCTGGGGGCTCTTGGTAAAGGCAAGGTGAGGCCTGGATTTCAGCCCTTGCTTGTCCCTCCTACTGGGTGGCTGCGACGTGAGCACACAGCCTTGTTTTGCTGGTCTTGTGGTACCCTGGCAGATATGGTAACAAGGGGATGGCCCAGGTGTTTCCTGCTTCTCTTCCAGTTACCCATAAGGTTGACCTTGTTGGGAATCCTGGTTTCAGTGTCTCAGAGAACGTGGTTTGTCATAGTTATAGTCTGATGACAAATAATACACGTTTAAAATGCGGAAGTGTTCCGTGTCCCCATGCTCTGTTCATAACAGTAGAAAGTGCATTTCAGTTCCAAGTGGGATGACAGCGCCTTGCCTGACCCTCTGGGAAGTTCTAGGAAGATGCGCTCATGAAGGACCAGACAAAGCAGTGGGAGCAGGGGAAGGAAGTTGTTATCTGTGCAACTCACAGGGCTCCTGACATGGTGCTGTCCTCACTGGGGAGCAGATGGGCTCAGAGGGGTTAGCTAGTAATTTAGAGACCAACCTCTCCCATACCAGGCTCCCCTCCGCCCATGTCCAGTGTGGAGCACAGGGCTGCCTGAGGAGCCCATGTTCTCTCCCTGTACTTGTCACTGAAGCCCCCAGATAGGTGTCATCACTTGGGAGCTGGGACAGGTGTGATTTCTCCTTTGTGCCCCAGGAAATGGAAAAGAATCACAGGGTAACAGTCTGCAGTGGACAAGGGTCTATTCAATATTACACTTGCTATTTTCTTCCTGCAGCAGCCATGAGCACATTTCTTTTTAGTGGCCACAACTTCTATTGTTAAGCACTTCCAAAGATCTCTACCTCTGCTGAGGATCATTTTGGACTCCTCCCCCTGGGTCTCACTCAGGCCTCCTGAGCCTCCCACTGCTGCACAGGACTCTTGCTTCGCTGTCTCACCTGAACACCTGAGAGCACAAAAGGAGAAAAGTGAAGCAAAGAGCCCTGCGCAGCAGTGGCAGGCTGCTTCCTAACAAAAGGAAGTTTGTCAGTCAGCTTCCTAACATAACAGGCTACAAAAGGTCGCAGTTGGTAAGCTCTTTATGGGGAGCTGCCTGGTTTCCCAAGACTTTGAAAATTCTGTTCTTTGAATGTGGTAGGAAAGCTTGGGTGTGGAGAACGTTCGGCATTGCTGAGATGGCTGATGTTTGCGAGCCAAACTGGAAGGAGGTCACAGCTCACCTAAAGAAAAGTGTCTTTTAGCTCAGCACCATGGTCAAGTTTTATTTGTTTGTTTGTTTTTAAAGAAAGAGGCTATTCAGCTAGGAATAATTTAAAGTTTAATCCTGAGGAAACCTTTCACACTTTATGTGGCCCTGGGATACCCACTCAGGAGATGTTATTTCTGGTCTGGGCATCAGCTTTCTGAACACACCCAGAGTTACCAGTGTAGCTTGTGTCTGTTGGAGGCTTTGCTCTGAGCAGGGTCTGGTCACATTTCTCTGCATCATTGAAGATACATTGCCTGATCTGAGATACTTTTGCTCTAATTTAGGGTGTTAAATGAAAAACAGCAAAACAAGAGTATCGGACATGATAAGAATTAATAAGCAACTTGGGGTTTTATTATTGTTCTTACTGTTTTTTATGAGTTAATTTTGGGCTTGTCTTGCCATTATTACTGCAGAAAAATGTAGGATGTCAAGGTTGACATTCTTCCAAGAAATTTCTTGTGAACTGTGTAACCTGATTAAGAATAGAACATGTTGCTTTCAAGGGCTGGGTCTCTACTTCTACCCCTGCAGGGATTGGGTGAAGCAGCCAGGGACAGAGAGAAGCCATTCAGGGTCACAGGGCTGGCTGTGCTGCCAGCGGCCCTCCCGGAGTAGCGCCCTGTGGAAACACGAAGTCATGGCGTCCGCAGGAGCAAAGAAAACACAAAGCGGGTGTGGACGGAGCGAACGGTTATGGGAGAGTCCAGGATGTGGGCTGTGTGGGTGCTTTCCTTATTTGTTTCTCTTGACTGGGATTTTGGAAAACTTAAGAAATTCTGAGTTGTTTTCACAGCCTGAGAGCTGACTCATTATATGAACTTGAACTACTTGCTATATTTTGGAAGAAAGATTTGAGAAGTGGTTGAGAATGGTTCTCACCAGCCATGAGCTCCTCTTTCCCCTTTGTCCTTTGTGGAGATACCCGGCTGTCACAGTCTCCCACACAGAGCTGGGGAGCGCAATACCCATGGCCTCTGTCCTGGGAGGTCACCAGAGCTGGGCCTGACACATGATGTGTCATATACGATCAAATAGAAATAGGGGTAACTGTTCTAGATGGTGGTTTTATACTATGATAGAGGCAGTGTTTCTCTGATATTTACTTTTCCATTCATTCAATGCTAACTAGATTTTAATTAATGTCTATGGCAGGTGATGTGGGTGTTCCAGCCCCGAGCTCACCTGCAGCCAAGTGGAGGGCCCAGTGGACACGGCAACTTCTCACCTGACCCATCTTTGGCTCTCTCTTCATCTCCCCACAATGAAAAGAGCTTGTTGAGCAATGTGTAGGTTGCCGGGGTGCTGGAAATGAGTGCTCTGGGACACCCCTCACCATGCTGGGTGAGAGTCTGTGAATAAATGCTCCTGCTTCTGTGTCCCTTGGTGGGACAATTCTGAAGGGTGCTCCTTGAGTGTGCGCCATGGCCACCAGCTCACTGATGCATCTCAAGTGGCACCTGACCTTTCCTACCTTGATTTCCCCATCTGTATGTCCTGGGGTCATCTTCCCAGTAAACAGGACTTTCAGCTGCTTTCAGAGGGGCTCAGAGGTAGACAGATTATGATGAGAGTTCCGGGCTGGACATAGAAATGCTCAGGGATCTGGTGATGGAGCCAAGATGGGGCTCAGCAAACACAGATGACCAGCCGGGTGTGCCACATGGTGTGACTGGCATAGCCATGGCAGTGACAGAGGGACTCAGAAAAAGAGGTGGCTTTGAGTAGGGTGAGCAGGTCAATGGAGGCAGCAGGGTAAAGTGAGGACCTGAAGGGTGAGTTGGACATAAGGTTTTTTCCTGTGGGGTAGAGAAAATGGCACTGAGTGTGTGGTCTGGGCTGACAAGCAGCCCATTTTTTGGGAGGGAGAGGAGAGAGATGGGTACTGGTGTTCCCCGAGTATAGGCTGCAGGTCACACAGGCTGCATATGTGACAAGGCTATGTGGGTCACACAGGCCACATGGTCCTGGGTGGCAGTATAGGCCCACACACACCATCACATTTAATCCCCCAAGTAACCACATGAAAAAGATATCATCATCCATAGTTTACAGAATAGGAATTTGAGGGCCAGAAAGTTTAATCTGTTGGTTCACATCAACAGAACCAATAAAGGGCAGACACAGGGTCCAGATTTACATGGGGCTAGTCCTGGAAAGTGGATTCAAACACAGTCTGCTAAAATGTGAAAGGTTAAAATGAACAGTGTTCTGTGCCGAACACCATCCCCTGCCAAGCCCTGGCTTGTTATCTGCCCAAATCAAACCTGGAAATGATTTTAATCAAGATTATTGAATATCAAGATTATTCAACAGAATATCAATAATCAAGATTATTCGACAGACAAAGAGACTGCCATCTGGGAGTTGATGACGCCAGTCCCAGGTGGCTACACCATCGCTGAGGAGAGGAATGAGGCTCAACTCCTCTCAGAGGGCAAAGGGGCTTTGATTTACACTTAGTTTAAACAAGAATGAATGGCTCACACCTGATCACTCAATGCAGCTCTTTAAAAATACTTGCTACCTAATAAGTGAGTTTGTTATTTGTTAGAGTGGACTTGATTAGGGTGTTTTATTTGATTGAGCTGGTCCCCAGATCTGATTTTAGCTGGAAGGTCTTACACATTTGGAGAGACCAACCTCCCTCTGCAGACTGTTGGCTCTTTAAAGTGGTGCAAGTAGTTAGATAGGTATTAAGTAGACATGAAAGCGTTAAGTTTTTCTCTTTTAATTTGGAAACTGCCTGGAAAATAAGAAAGATAAAGTGGGAAGGCATTTAAATCAGGATAAAAACCAGAGGCCTTCCCTGTATCACAATTTGGAATTTTATGCTTCTTTAGGTTTTAAATTTATTTTCATTTAGCTTTTACATGACTTTAATCTAGATAATAATTTGTCTAGAGAGCTTGCAATTCAAAGGATTTCACCTAATTAAAAACGAAAGAAAGAATTTGACAAGAACACTCTCCAATCCCCCCTGGCAAAAGGGAGAAGAAGGTAAAAGAAATAAAGTAGTAATGACTGTTTATTAAGTTCTCGGGTGGGCTAGAAACTCTTCTGAGTACTTACTGAGGAGGAGGCTGAGGAGCAGGATGTGTGATTGTGTCTAAAATGGGACTGAGGTGGAAGCCAGCCTTTGGGCTCAAGAGTGCATATCCCACCTTCCTTCTGTAGCCGCAAGAGTGGGTGACACCCTCCTGTGTCCTCTCCTGGGACATGGGGTCTTAGAGAATTAACTAACCAATTAGCTCAAGATCAGACCACATAGGCAGTGAGGTGTGGACTTCAGCACAGGTCTGTCTAATGTTAAAGTGTACTTTAAGTGCTGTGCTGCTCAAGTTTGAGGTCAAAGGGTTATCAAGTCTAGTCAGGTCTCCGGGCAGGGCACCTGCTGTCCAGGGCAGCTTCTGTGCATGCTGGGGCCAGGCCTGGCCCAGGGAGACTCTGAGAAGGGCGGCCTGGGTTGCCTTGCTGCTTTTAAGGCCAAAGGCTAATAGACCTCGTGTCAGGTCAATCTTATGAGTCAGCAATGTTTCCTCAGGGACAGGAGAGCCTCGCCTCTACCAAGGAAGATAAGGCCTGACCTCCATGTCTCCTGGGAGAAAACGGGCCTACATTATACCATCCCCAACTTCACATGGAAAACAGTGTCTCCAGTGATGAGGATATGGTAAACTCAGCAATTTTATCTTGAAAACAGGAGTGTAATGGATGTAGCCACTTAGCTCTATAAAAGGGTTCTTTCTGTTGCTGCAATCTCTGTAGTGACTTGCTTGTGGTGCATATCACTTTCTATTTAATTACGCTATTTAATTACTCAATAATAAAATTTTTTTTTTATTTTTTACCTTTAGGGAGCAGATGTTGCTTTTAATTATGTTTTCTCATCACTGTTTTACGTGTCCCCTTCTGGGAGGACCTAGGGACAGGAGAGGTGTGCCAGGCTCACGGGGACGGCTCCTGGGATTGACAGATGTGATTATTTGAGCCATTAGTTAATGAACTCAAGAAATTTTTATTCAGCACCTGCTACATGCCTGGCCCTGTGTCAGAGCTGGAATGTTGGAGAAGCACCACTCCCATCCCAGCCCAAGGGAGTCACCTGTTCCCGGGTGTCAGGGACAGGGCTCATTGTGGATTTCCTGCCTGGAGCCTGGGAGCTCTGCAGAGATGAAGAACTGAGGACCTGAGGTCTCTGGAGGAGGTTTAAGCTTGTCTTATTGGCATTGCATTATTAGGGGGTTTTTAAGGAGAATTCCTTTTCTAGCTGGACGTCCTTAGACAGCTCCTGTGTGAATGGTCTTTGCATAGCCAGACTGCAGCTGATTGTCTAAGACACAGGAGGTGGCCATGCATGGCTGCTGACTGAACAAATGGGAGGGAGAAGCTTTTCCCCCACACAGAGCTCCCGTGGAATCTCATGGTGTTCCTGGTATCGCGCTTTATTTTCTCCTGCCTGGGGAGGCTGTTTCCTAGTACTGTGCCATGCTGCCTCCCTTAAGGGCTATAGTTTCCATCTTCCTGAGAGCTCAGTGTCTCCCGTTTCACCCCATCTTTGCTGTACCTTTCCACTCATGTGCTCTTTTCTCTCTTTCCCTCCATCCTCAGCAACTTCTCTCCCTATGGAAGTTGCACAGAACCGAAACTTAACAATTAATCAGCCATTTTAATGGGGACTATTTTTTTCTTTGCATATAATTATTACTGGATGAAAAGCATGTGGCAAAAAAAAAAAAAAAAGCATCTGGCCACCTGTCACTGCCCAGCCAATATGCAGAGATGGGATAGGTCCAAACAAACTTCATTGTCAGAAGGCCAGCAGTTCTGGGGAACAGAGGGAGGAGCCCCTAATTCTGTTCTGCCTGAGTTACAGATCTAATAACTTTTATAATGAAATAGAAGGAAATCTACCTAGGAAATTTTAACTCTAACTGATAGGAAGTAACATCAAACTAGTCTCCATTCTAACAATGCAAAATGTTTAAACAACAGAAAGGTGATTTTCACTTTAACAAAATATGTAAAAGAAAAATCAGAGGAAACATATCATCAAAGTAACATTTACCAATTTCACAACCCCTACTGTCTATGTGAGCTGACCTCCTTCAGCCTCTCCTGAGACAAACACCCTCTCCATCAAGGAGAAACCTTAACTAGATAGTCACGGGCAGGAGGGGCTATGAGCTGAGTGGCCAGGTCAGCTCTGCGGCTTCAGCTCAGCTTCTCAGACTCCATCTCTGGCTTCATAATGTCCACTCATCCCTTGAGGCACCTTGCCAGTGTCTTCTTACCATTCTAGTTCACCAGCTGGTCAGTTGACCATGGAAGCACAATTGTCTGTCTGCTGGGGCTGCCATGGCAAAGCACCACAGACTGAGCGAGCAGCTTAAACAACAGCAAAGCTCAGAGTCCTGCAGTCCGTGACCAAGGTGCCCCAAGAGCTGGTCCCTTTTCAGGCCTTTCTTCTTGCCTTGCACTGGCGACCTTCTCCCTGCATCCGTGCGACCTTTCCTCTGTGCCTCTTTGTGTTCCAAGTTCCTCTTCCTATAAGAACACCAATCATGTGTGATCAGGACCCACTTTAATGATGTCATATTAAGTTACTCTTTAAAATCCCCACTTTTTAAGTACAATTACATTCAGAGATATTTGGGGCAGGGTACAACATGTGAATTGTGGGGACACAGTCCAGCCCACAGCAGTACACCTTATGGTTTTTTAATTTTGTTGTTTTTTTCTAAAAACACTAAAGCTAAGAGTGGCTGATCATTGAAGTACCTGAAGAGATTCAAAAATTTAGTGGGTCTGAAATGGGGTGTGAAATCTGTACGTTTAAAAATTACTGAGGGGGCTCGGTGCCTGTGGCTCAATCGGCTAAGGTGCCAGCCATGTACACCTAAGGTGGCGGGTTCGAATCCCCAGCCCAGGCCCACCAAACAACAATGATGGCTGCAACCAAAAAATGGCCAGGCGTTGTGGCGGGTGCCTGTGGTCCCAG
>CAUYQV010096780.1:0-28030 GCA_963574575.1 Galagoides demidoff
GCGCCTGTGGTCCCAGCTACTTGGGAGGCGGAGGCAGGAGACTCACTTGAGCCCAGGAGTTGGAGGTTGCTATGAGCTGTGATGCCATGGCACTCTACCCAGGGGGATAGCTTGAGGCTCTGTCTCAAAAAAAAAAAAAACCTTTATCACAGTGGTCCCCACCTTTCTGGCACCAGGGACCAGTTTCATGGAAGACAGTTTTTCCACGGGGCTGGGTCAGGGTAGGGGACAGTTTGGGATGGTTCCAGCACATTACATGCCCACCTCATCATCAGGCATTAGGTTCTCATGAGGGGCTTGTGACCTAGATCCCTTCTGTGCGCTGTGCACGGTTCACAGCAGGAGTCATGCTTCTGTGAGAATCTAGTGCCACTGATCTGACAGGCGGAGGCGCTCAGGTGGTGATGCCAGCGTGAGGAGCCCCTGTAAATACAGCTATAGCTCGGCTCACTTGCCTACTGCTTTCCTCCCGCTGTGCAGCAGCAGCATCAAATGTCTGTCCCCTGCAGAGGCTTCCCTGATGGCCCCAGACAGCCCTCCCTGCCTCAAGGAGGTGTTATTCTAATGGGTGGCTAAAAGGTAGTGCCGGGTGGATCGTGGTAAGTTCCACGGTGGGGCGCACAGAAAGATGGAGACATAGAGGAGGATAGGGAGGAAACACAGGTGTGAGATAGTAAGTAAATTTGCTTAGGGTCACAGTGATGGTGAGTAGAGTACTCAAAAATCCAAGTCCAAAAATGGCTCCCCAGACAGTGAAAATATCTTGTTCAGAGATGCAGAGATTAGGGCACAGGACATGTTCAGAGAATAGCGGGGCTGGGCCTGCTTCAGATTTAGAGCTGGGACAGCTGATGTACGGCACAAATGCCACCGGCCCCTTCTTTCCTGCATCCCTTGCAGACACAGCTTAACACGGCACGTCTCCCCTTAGCTGAAATGAAGCCTCAAAATCTGTTTTAAGATGATGTTTAATCCAAGCATTTGGGCATTGTTGAGTATGGCAGGGTTGAGGCTGGGGTGATAGAACAGAGGGTGCTGGGGACTTTAAGGGGCACACTGAGGACTCTGAGCTCTTTCCTCTCCTTGAACAGAGCGGTTCCCGTAAGGACAGTCTGTACCTTGGTGGAACAGTGCTGCAGTGCAGCGTCTTCCGTGGTGCAGTCTGTCTTGGTTAGAAAATGTTTTTAGTGACCCTGATGTGGTTCTAATAGGTAAAACTAGAGTCTGATAAATCTAGTTGAGATATGGAAGCATGCTTTGGCACTCCAGAGAATTTCTGTGCCTTCTCTTAATAGACAAAAGTTAAAAAAATTTTCTCCCATAAAGCCCTTGAAAGGATTTTGCCCAAAGCCATATACCCTTTCCCAAGTTTAAATTGACATGTAATTTTTTTCATCATAAGGATGTAATTTCTAACATTATAAATATTGACATTTAAAAATAAAACTGTCCCATCACTCTTTTAAATATATCCAGTGGTTTTCAAATACCACAGTGAAAACAATTTAAAAAAAAAAATGAAATACCACAGTGGTTTATACCATTATTGCGTCTAGTTTTAAACTACATGAATGAGCTTTTTCAAAAAGCAAATGTATCTTGTTTCCTCCTTTAATTTATATTTCTATTCTACTTTCCTAGGGACTTTATTCTAAGTACTGGAAAGCCTAATGTCAGATTGACCTTCATACTTCACTGAAACAAAAAGTATTATGTATTCAAATCTGGGTACATATTGTTATCTATTTTAATAAAATTCTAAGTGCTAGAAGAAAATTCTTTGAGATTATTTTATTGGAATAATTATTAATATACAATTGGTCAAAGCAACATAAAATAGTATAATGTTGATATAATTTTACTTTTTACTTAATATTTTATTAAAACTAAGTTGGATGGGCTTTTTAAACATGTAAGTTCTTGGATGAATATTACATGTAGTTAGAATGAGGTCATGTCCTCTGTCAGTTTTATTCTTATTTATTTGTAGATGTAAGGAGCCAGAAACCTTATTTATGTGAATAAGTAGATGAGAATGGTAATCTTGTTACAGTATCACTCACTTATCTGAATTCCTTCATAATGATGCCAAAATTATAATTTGCCGTCAGACATGATTTTCAGTCATCAGATGACTCTTCCAGTAAGACCGCCTTCGATTTTGTTGAAAGTGGAGAATCAGAAAGAATCTGATAGAGGTTTCTCATCTTGACCACAGTTAGGCACTGAGTTGGCACCAATAAATAGGGTGTGATCAGTTGTCCCTTTCTTAATGCCCCTAGGGCAGTGCTGCCTGGTAGCTTTCCAGATGGGAAAGGGGCCACCTTTGTTAATGACAGGGTACAAAAAAGGAGAGGCCTCAGCGCCTTCTGGGAGTGTGAGCCTTCTCAGGCTGATGAACTTTTAGGAAAGAGAATATGTGGAAGTTATCAGTTTGGAAATGAATTCCCTTACAACTGTTTGGTTCTGTGCATCTTAAGATAGACTTTTGTGTCTGCACATTCTACTTTGTGTGCCAGGCCCAATTCTGGGTGACGGGAAAAGCCAGGGGTAGTCAGACCCTTTCAGAACTGGGCTAATAGTGTAGAGAGCATTCGTGTGGGAGCCCCAGGTGGGGACCTAGACTACATGTTGCTTTAGAGATTAAATGATAGAAAAGACACTGACCTTTCCCTCTAAGAGTTTATTATTTGAGCTCACATAAAATAAAGCAAAACAGCCACCCCTCCCTCCCCAAACAGAACCCCTGCAAGAACCACCCCCCTAAAAAAAAAAATCTCTGTATGGTCTTATTCTTTAATGCGTTAATAAAGCACATATATTACTCTAGTATACTTTCAAATGGGTTGATAACTGGATTTCAATGTAACTGCTTTTCCTTTGTAATCCTATATGTCTTATTTTCAGCATTTACATGTGTTAACTGTTTTTAGAAGTCTGACTTTACCAGACTGTCAAAGGGTCCCTAGCACAAAAAAGATTAAGATCTGTGTTCTGGCCCCTTCCCAACACCACAGATAGTTTCCAAGAGTCCTAAACGACAGTTCCCATAAAGAGGTTTCACGGAAGGACGCTGTGTGGAATGGATGCCCAGTGTGACTGTGGGCCATGTTACTGGATGGGGACACCATAGGTATAATAATGTTGTTCAGACCTGTTACTATCTGACATTTCCCTAAAGATAGGGAATCCACCCAGAACTACCATGATGGTGGATCCCAAGGTCACTGACCTTCCTTGCCCCTCCTCTACCACAGGAAATCCATCTGTGAGGGAGAAGACTTTCATTGCCTCCAGATTGTGTTTCAAAACAATGAGAGTGTGCTTGGTTTTCTTATTAGGTAATCTTGACCTGTGGCTTCTTGGCTATTGTTTGGTTTGTTTTTTTAACATCTTAACATTCATTATTTTCTTGCTGGTGCTTTCTTGGGCAGCCCATTTCCTCCACGCACCAGCTCCCTGAATTGCAGCTCCAGAGCCGCATTTAGATCAGGTTTCTCACATGCTGCTGACTTTATCTCATTTACAGTATCACATTTCTGTTGCCATACACCGTGTGATCTGGGCCTCCCCGCAGCTTTTGAACAATTAGTAATTGACCAGGAAGTGTGTTTTTATTACAGTGGCCTTTTGGTTTTGATTTTACAATCATGTAGTGTTTAGCAGAGAGCAGAGGTGGGCAAGTGGCTCTCTGAAACACATTTTTGACAGAGGGAAGTCTGTTGTTTCAGCCACTTGGCTATCTGTCAGCGGTTCTCAGACTTCCCCCTTGTGCTGGTTGCCTGGCAACCTGGGGCTGGAGCAATGAAACCGTGGCCACTGCTTTTCTAAGCCCAGATTGGGACATGATTTATTGGTGGAACTGTAAGCATGGCAAACCCAAGCCTCAGAAATGGGCCCCTTTTTTCCCCTTTCTTTTTCAAACCAGGAGTCTTTAGAGACCGTATCAAGAAAAAATAAAAAAGAATATCGTTTGGAGGATTTTTCGTTGCAAAAAGTTTAAAGCGTGAAATTGGAGCCTTAAAATGAGGTTGTTGTTATGTATCTATCCAAATACGTATAGGTTAATATTTTTACTTAGTTTCAGATCATTACCTTTTTTTCCTCTTTATCTTACTGGAACACTTAACATTTTAAAAGTTAGTGCTTTTTGTGATAAATTGTGGTACTTGGAAAGCCATCTTACCAATGAAAAACTCAGGCCCAGGGAATGTTAGTGGCTTCCCTGAGGTCAACTGCAAGGTTTTGGGGTTTTTTTGTTTGTTTGTTTTTGAGATAAGAGTCTCAAGCTTTCCCAGCTCACAGCAACCTCAAACTCTTAGGCTTATGCGATTCTCTTGCCTCAGCTAGGACTACAGGCGCCTGCCACAATACCTGGCTATTTTGTTGTTACTGTTGCAATTATCATTGTTTGTTTGGTTTTTAGCTGGCCCAGGCCAGGTTCGAACCCACCACCCTTGGTGTATGTGGCTGGCGCCCTGCATGCCGCCAACTGCAGGGTCTTAATAGAATCAAGTGTGGGACCAGAACATAGCTTTCCTCAAAGCTGTGTTCTTGATTTAATGCAATAAGCATAAAATGCTGATTACTCTTCTATTTTTCAAAATTAGCTTTAAAAAAAAAAACAGACTCGAGTATATGAGAAATCTCTGTACTTTCATAGATTTGCTATGAACCTAAAACTGCACTGAAAAAGTCTGTCTCAACATTTTTAAAAATCAAAAGACTCTACCTTAGTACATGCTATTTTAACAGGTGTTTTAGTAGGCTTTGCTCTTTACGTGTATTCATCTTTTACATTGTGAAATAATAGTATATTTATTTTACTTTTAAAAAGTGATATATAACAGCTCTTTTATTAGGTTTCCTCTTCACAGAGTCTTAAATAATTTTTCCAGTATTGCACATGAAAGGGAAGAAGACTCTTTCTGGGAGAATTCAGGGAGCAGATGAGTCTCAGCCTGATTTAGCAGCAACCTGAGCATTTCCTCTTGTAAAATTTTAAGGAAATACTTTTGAACTTAGACTCCACTCAGCATGCAGCCCATTTTATCCAACTGTGTATGTAAATGCACCATTAGTATGTTTGTACTCCTTATAAATATAAAGATCTAATCTGTGTGTGTAATTTGCACACAGCTGTGTTCATGCTCCCCATTATAATACCAATATTTTCATCAAGAGTGAGGTATCATGGGAGCACTATTGTTCCAAACAAAAGCCAACAGAGCAGCCTCCTGGCTGGGCCCATTACCAGTACCTGATCTAGGGATCCTCCCTGGAGGGACTCTGTTGAACATGATAGCCCTCCTGTGTGGGGTCAGTGTGAGACTAAGCAAGGTGCCCTAATAGAAAGACAGTAATGCCCACTGGTTAGATGGGGATCTGTCTTCCTTGTGACTGAGGTTTGACTTTTGTCATTGAAATACTCCCTCCACTCTCATCCTGGGCTACGTTTCCTAAAGAGTTAATTGATTTTCCTCTCTTTTCTGCAGTCATTCTTTAAGTGAACAGAGTTAAATGAGGAGCCCAGTCCCAGGTCACACTGTCATGAAGGGGAAGCAAAGTCCAGGAACTCCTTCCATGACAGGAGCCAAAGCACAGGGCCTCAGTTTATGGGTTTAGTCTAGTTATCTTAAAAGACAGGTTTACTTCATTGAAATGATTTTATTTGTCTTAGGAATGTATAATATTATTGTCCATAACTCTTAACAGTATAATTATTTTACTTCCCTAATAGAAAACTTCCAATGCCTTAGGTGTTCTAATGTTTTACAAAAAAGAAGTCAGGATTATTCTAGACCTGTGCTTTCCAGTGTGGCGGCCACAAGCCACTGAAATGTGCTAATCCACGTAGAGATGGCTATCAGTGTCAAATGCACACTGAATTACAAAGACTGAGTAGGGAAAAAAAGAACATAAAATAGTCTATTAATTTTTACATTGATTATATGTTAAAATGATTAGACACAATTTCTGTAAGTTTACCACCCAAGGGACTGTAACAAACTGGTCAACATACAAAGGTGGTCAACATAAGGAACTAGGCTTCTGTACTGGTACATATGTGTGGTGTGTGTCCAGGCTATGAAAATAAGGTCAGCTTGAGGCAGTGATCCATGTAGGGAGGTCGTCAACTATGGAAGTTCTACTGCATCTTGGATCTATTGAGTTAAATGAAATATTAGAATTAATTTTATCTGTTTCTTTTTAAAATACAGAGATTAGAAAATTAAAACTCATGTATTTAGCACACATTTTTGGCTCAGACTCTGTTTTTATTGTGCAGTCACCAATATAAATGCTTTGAATTACAATTTTTGCAAAAGGTTTCCTCACTAAAGATTTCTTGTTCCCTTCTAACTTACAGAGAAGCCACAGTTATTTCTCATAACTCTTTCCTCCTGTGCTGAGATCTACTTTGGCACTGGAAGGTGAACTTTTTAGTGACCTATGCATGAGTCACTTTACAGGGGCATTTGTGTAGAGACTGTAGGGGGATATTGCAGGGAGAGAAGGAGCCCCATTGCCTCTTGGGTTCTGTTATTAATGCTGAGTTATTTTTAATTTGAGTGTAGCTGTATAGCCATCCACAATTAGAAGGAGGTATTTAGCTGGCAGAATTTCTACATCTGTTAATCCTACTGCTTTACTAGCCAGTTCTCATTGGACTTGAAAGTGCATTGATGCGTGCTTTCCACACCCAGCGGCAATACTTTTTGTCAGGACTGCAATAATGAAAGGACTTCCGTGGGGTCAACATAATCATCTCAATTCATAGGGACATTGACAGAGATACTTAGGGTAGCTCGATAGCCTTTGCCAGTCAGCTCAGTTACAACTTAAACCATCCAGCATGAAGCCATTTTCCACACTGGCCATGTGGTCTTTGAATGAGAAATGGAGTAACTTTTATTTGATATTTGATGGTTTATTTGTATATTATTTTTTGAGACAGAGTCTTACTCTGTTGTTCTGGATAGAGTGCTGTGGCATCCCCATAGCTCACTGTCTCTTGGGCTTATGTGATCCTTCTGCCTCAGCCTCCTGAGTAGCTAGGACTATAGGCACCTGCCCTGACACCTGGCTAGTTTTTCTATTTTTAATAGAGACAGGGTCTTGCTCTTGCAGAGGCTTTTCTGAACTTCCAAACTCAAGCAGTCTACCTACCTCGGCCTCCTAGAGTGCTAGGATTACAGGAGTGAGCCACCATGCCTGGCCTTGGGAAGGGTTCTTAGCACGCAGGTCTATTGACAAAGGAAAATCATCAGCTGTTCTCTGGGTGATGAGCTGGCATCACAGAGGCAACGGCTTGGTTCCTTCAGTGCAGCGGGTCAATGCACAGGAACTATATTAAAGGGCCGTGGCATTGGAAGATTGAGAACCACTGCTTTAGTGGATCTGAACTGAGAACATCTAATGGTTTTGTTGGAAGTAATTAGAGAGTTAGAAACTTTAATAGTGAATCTGTATCAGAAGATGCTGAATCAAGCTGGAGAGCAAGTGGTGAGGGGTCAGGGGTTAGGGTTGCCTCAGTCTCCCCTCTCCTTGCGGGGAGACTGAGGCAGACCACCTCTGCATATATTCTGTGTTCATTGAGCTCATGATTGTCAGTCACCTGTCATATGTTGTCAGGTGCTACTCTAGGTCCTTGGAATTATGAACAAATCAAACTCCTTTTCTCAAATGTTCAGTGACATGTCACAGCATATCATCGTATCATATATGGTGATGAGAGCTAAGTGTTAAAGCAGATAAAAGTTGCATAGAGTGACGGGGCACACACATTGTCTGAAGAAGTATAATTGGAAGGCTGCTTATTTGTTCATTTAAATTAATAGCTATCTTGGCTCAGTGCTGGTAGCTCAAGTGGCTAAGGCGCCAGCCACATACACCAAGGGTGGTGGGTTCGAATCCAGCCCAGGCCTGCCAAACAATGACAACTACAACCAAAAAATAGCTAGGCGTTGTGGTGGGCACCTGTAGTCCGAGCTACTTGGGAGGCTGAGGCAAGAGAATTGCTTAAGCTCAGGAGTTGGAAGTTGCTGTGAACTGTGATACCACAGCACTCTACCCAGAGCAAGAGCTTGGGGCTCTTTCTCAAAAAAAAGCTATCTTAATGTTAAACGTTAACATTAAGTTGTTTTAGTAATAAACTTGGTTTGGTTTTGTTTTTTTGAGACCGAGTCTCATTCTGTTGCCTAAGCTACAGGTCATAGCTCATAGTGACTTAGGTCTCTTGGGCTCAACCTTGTGAACCCAAGTGATCCTCTTGTCTTAACCTCCCCAGTAGCTGGGACTATAGGTGCCCACCACAATGCCCACCTAGTTTTTTTGTTCTTTATAGAGATGGGGGTCTTGCTTTTGCTCAAGCTGGTCTCAAACTCCTGAGCTCAGGCAATACAGCCACCTTGGCATCTTAGAATGGTAGGATTATAGGGTGAGCTATGGGGTCTGGTCTTAACCTGTTATTAATTCCCTATTTCTATGTAAGAAATTACCCTTGTAAATAAAAATTATCACAGCTTAAAACAATGATGACTGTTTATTATTTCTTACAGTTTCTGTGAGACAAGAATTTAGGAATAGCTCAGCTGTGCACTTCTGAGTTGGAGGGGTTTTCAAGAGGTTGAGGTTGCCCTCAGGTAATGGGTGGGACTGGAGGCATCTTGAAGGCTTCTCCACTCACAGGTCTGGGCTGGGAAGATTCACACAAGTGTGGACTAGAACGGCAGGGGCTTCTGAGCCATCTTCTATCCCTAGACGTCACTCCAACATAGTATCTTCAGGGTAACCATACTGTTTAATCTGGCAGTTCCAGGCCCCAAATATCCAGAGAGGGAGAGCCAAGCAGAAGCTGTGTTGCCTTTTATGATGTAGCCTCAGAAGTCAGCTGGTTTCATTTCTGTCACATTCTGTTGGTTAAGACGGTTATCCATGCAAAGGTGTACCTAGCCTCAAGAGGAGGAAACAGAGACCCTCCCGTCAGTGGAGGAGTGCGCAGCATATGGAAGGAAGCATATAGAAAATGGAGTTTGTCACAAATGTGAAGATTTTGTGGGCGCATGCATTTTAACTTGTTTGATTTGATTTAGATCATGTATGGTGCTCATCAGCAAAAGGAGAGTTCTGATCAGCTTGGATATTTTAAAGCTTCCTTCAAGCTCTGATACGTTCTGGTTCTCCTCTTAGTCCAGATGTAGCGGGAGATGGGTGGCTGGCATTTCTAGGCCCATCATCAGAGGAGTCGGGGGGAGTAAGGACTGCTGGACTACTCTCGTTGGCCTCAGACACTAAAGGACCTGGCATTTTCAGTCACCCACAGGCTGACCATTGTCATGATACTTATAAATCGAGGACGTTAGAAGAATTGGACAGGATCAGCTCAGACGTCCCTTCCTAGTTCTTAGTCCTACTCTCAGGCCTCTGGAAGATTGGAAAGGAGAGAGGAAAGCAAGCTCTGTGGTATTATTTCTCTGTGATAGCTGCACAGTCACCATGTTGACCCTAGGGAGAACTATTAGCCAGGGAGCTTGGATTTGGGCTCCTAAGTACCATAGAATCTTTGGGACAAGGCTAAGCAATGAGTCCTTTTTGTTAAAACTAGAGTTTATTCAATATTAAAGGTATCCAAGACAGTTGACACTACATATCATGCATCAGGATCTGTTTTTGGAAGGAGTTTACCCGTCCTCTTATCTCTGTGTAGGACTGAGGCTACCCTGACTCAGTACTGCACATGTTGGGGATCTAAGGGCTTGGCAAGTGAGCCTTTGAAGATGGAAGAGGCCCTGATGCCTCCCTTCCACCCAGGGACACGGAAGCCCTGAGAAAAGGCTAGTGACCAACACAAGGGACACAGCTATGGATACGCAGCATACACTCTCTGATGTTTACTTCTGCTGTAAGAGTTTAAGTTTGGGTCTTTATGTTTGAAATTTCCTTTCAAGTAGGTGTAACACTTTAAGAAGTGTAACACCTGGCTCGGCGCCTATGGCTCAATCGGCTAAGGCGCCAGCCACGTACACCCAAGGTGGCGGGTTTGAATCCAGCCCCGGCCCACCAAACAACAATGATGGCTGCAACCAAAAAATAGCCGGGCATTGTGGCGGGCACCTGTGGTCCCAGCTACTCGGGAGGCTAAGGCAGGAGACTCGCTTGAGCCCAGGAGTTGGAGGTTGCTGTGAACTGTGATGCCATGACACTCTACCCAGGGGGGATACCTTGAGACTCTGTCTCCAAAAAAAAAAAAAAGAAGTGTAGCACCCTGTAATTTCTGATGTGAATAGATACAAAAGAATGTTTTTTCTACCTAGACTCCAAGGATTTAACCCTTTTTTGAAGTCTCATTTACTTCTCCACTCCTACCAAAAAATATATATATATATATAATATAATAATTATATATAATTATATAATATATATAACATATATACATATAAAACAGTAATCAGAAATTGTGTTTCCATCCCACCAAACATATATTTGTGTTTTGGGGGAAACTCCAGGCCCCAAACCAACACCCATTCCACCATCCAACAGGCATAATATTGCCCGGCTGCCCTTTACAGCACTCTGGGGACCAGATTGGGCCCTAGAGGCTGTGAGGTGAATAGGACATTTATGAGAGGATTTATTACCCAATGAGATTGTAGGTGAATATACTTTGTAAGAATTCAGTGTTTGAGGAAAAGCTTTTTAGATAAAGGGGATGGGGAGGGTTGTGCAGGAAGATGTTTAAGGGACATGCAGGAAGTGGACACAGGAAAAAGTCAATGCCAATAGCAAGGTGAGAGGAATAGGCCTGCACCTCAGTGGGTATCAGGAAGAAGAGGGTGGGCCTGGAGGGACCTTCTTCATGTAGCACTGGGTCACCTTTAGGCCATGTGTGACCTTCATGGCATGAGCTGTAGTGCTTCACATGCACTCCACTAAGCACGGCTCTGTTACTGTTAGCCTGGCTTTTGTTGTTACATTTGGACCGGAACCCAGACCCTGACTGTGACTAGGTGTGGGTTGGGGCAGAGTATTTGATTTACCTAAGCTCCCTTTTCTTTATCTGTAGAATGGGCTCTGAGACATGTATCTTGGACAGCAAACTGTTAACAGTCTATATGTGGTACCGACAACACCACTCCCACTCTGCATAGAGGCCTGAGAGCCTGGGGAACTTGAGAAACACTAAACTATTTCAGTTTTTTCTCTGGGCTGCTTTGTGGACCCATGGGTGTCCATATTGAGGTTATGATGTCCAGGGGATGTTACGCTGAACATAGAGTGCAGGTTCAAGTCTGAGCTCGGGCAAAGGGTCGGTTCTGGAGAGAGATTTAAGAATCATCATTTCAAATGGTCCCATTTGCTGTCTTCTTACCTGTAACTAGTTTAATTAAACTATTAACTAATTACCCTGAAATAACACTAGTAAATGCAAAGTATATTTAAATTGGAATCAGAAATCAGGAGCAGCATATGCTGGGAATTTTGGAAATGCCCACCATGGCTTGCTGGCAAGTCTCCTCCCAGGCAAATTGGTTCTGGCGCTATTTACCAAAGAAGTGATGCCTTAGGTCACCCTTTCATTAATGTGTTAAATACACTACACCTCAAAGGCATATCAACAGTCAACCTCCAGAAGGAAATGTGTTTTAGGTGCGGGGTGATGGGAATCTGTAAAGATTATATGGTTGAAATGCAAAAGACTCTCATCCAGTGGTCTGTCAAGGGCTGCTGCCAAACAGGAAGGCATCGTGTAGTATAAATGTTCTGTTTCTTCTGCCTGGTACTATGTTTCTTTTTTCATTCCACCCCCTCCTTAACATAGGACCACGTTTTAGGACCACCTCTGATCTGCTTCTGCTGCTCTATGCCTTCCGCAGAGCCACAGATCTCTTTTACTCCCCGCCTGTGTCTCTGTGGGGGGAGCTGTAGTGGCTTACTTGCAGATACGCCTGCTCTTCAGTCCCCAGAGAACCAGTAAGTTATTAACATAAAACTTTTTGCAGAAAACAGGGTAGAGCAGAAGGAGCCATTTTCACAGTAGGAATCATTTTAATTCCTACAGTGTTTTCCAAACAGTTATGTAAGAGGACTGAGTACACGTTGCTTTTCAGAAGTCACAGTGAGTTTCTGACTGTGATACACTAGTTAAAATTCACCAGAGGGAGTTAATTTTGAAAGCGCTCAGCCAGGGGTTAATGCAGAGGTATCTTTTCGCTGTTTTTGTGGCTTAGCCCCTCTCTGCTGCTCTCTGGTCAGATCCAGTGCTTGGGACAGCACTAGGATGAGCCATGCTGGGAGTCTCACAGCTGGATAAAGCACATAGCACACTTTATTCTGTCAGCCCAGTGCTATCTGTCTACTTTTGGGTTTGGGGGAAAAACAGTATCTTGAAATGTAAACACAGGCAACAGCCACTCCATTGCATTCCTAATCTGTACCCTTGTCTCCATCCCACCACAGTCCCGAGGCTCCCCGTTCACCCTTGACCCTCTTAACCTGTTTCAAGGATTTGGTGACATCCGTGGTTAGTTTTCCCATCTGTAAAATGGTTGTCTGGCAGACCCAGGCTGGGTTCAAATCCACCAGCTCCAGTATATGTGGCTGGCGCCCTAGCCTACCCATCTGTAAAATGGAATAGTAGTACCCTCTGCCTGGTAAGGTTTTTGTGATGATTAAACACGTTAGCACATGTAGAGTCTTGAAGATAGTGCCTGGCACCTTGTAGTGCTCAGTATAGTCATGTTTGGTGTTGCCTCGCTCACTGTTTACATATCATGATGCATGTGAAAGTTTACGCTATTTATACTCATTGGTACAAATGGGGAAGCTGCTTGCACCAGGCCTTCTACCTCCTCAGTGTAGAGAGGAGGATCAGCATCTGGGCAGGCCCCCGGGGGCTGCAGCTAGGGCAGGCTCAGCAGCACAAGGAATTAAGAATACATTAATAGTTAAGAGATACTGTTATTGCAGTTTGACCTGATTATTTTTATTCCTGTCAAGTGTCTCCTGTTTCAAAAATGGGTACATCTAAACAGCTTTGTCAAAATTTCCTTTATGGAACAGGAGAAGCAGACTTAGATCCCACGACTTATGAGTTTGAACCTTGTGTTTTTTCCACTCTACCAGAAATGAAAAATAGAGGCCAAGGGTAGTGGCTTATACCTATAATCCTAGCACTCTGGGATGTCTAGGTGGGTGGATAGCCTGAGCTCAGGAGCTTGAGACCAGCCTGACTGAGCAAGAGTGAGACCCTGTCTTTACTAAAAATAGAAAAATTAGCCAGTCATTGTGGTGGGCACCTGTAGTCCCAGCTACTTAGAGGCTAAGGCAAGAGGATCGCTTGAGCCCAGGAGTTTGAGGTTGCTGTGAGCTATGAGAATGCCACAACACTGTATCTAGCCCAGACAACAGAGTAAGACTCTGTCAAAAAAAAAAAAAAGGGGGTAGGGGGCAGTGCCTGTGGCTCAAAGGAGTAGCGCCGGCCCGAATACCGAATACCGGAGGTGGTGGGTTCAAACCCGGCCCCTGCCAAAAAAAAAAAAAAAAAAGAAAGAAACTGCAACCAAAAAAAAAGGAGAGAGAGAAACAGAGCTTTCCAGATTCAATTACAACTTAAGTTTAATAATACCGAGTTTAGGTAACTCCTTTTTTAAAGCAAGAAGTTAAATTTTCTCTACTAGGAATTCATAAGTTGGTATGTTAATTACTTAAGTTTTAAAACTTGATGATTATCTACCCACAGCTCAGTAGTGGAACACTCTATCAATTTGCCTAAAAACTGGAGCATAGTCATAAGCTAAATTGTAACACAAAGCAAATAGCAATCTCCTTGTCATAAATATACATACAAATAGATATGTAAGTATGTATTTACATACATAGGTCTCACCTGGCTCTGGGGACACAGAAGCAGAAAAGTACTTACTTTGTGTTTAAGGAGCACACAGGTTGGGCAGGCAAAAGCAGCGCCAGTATCATGAAGACAGCTGAGAGTGGCAGGCTGCGTGCCAGTGCTGTGTATGCCCTGGTAGCAGGGGCTAAGCCAGAGTGACTCACTCCCTTTTATTTATTCATTTATTTGTTTGAGACAGATTCTCCCTCTGTCGCCTTGGCCAGAGTGCAGCAGCATTATTATAGCTCACAGCAACCTCAAACTCCTGGGCTCAAGCAATCCTCTTGCCTCAGCCTCCCAAGTAGCTGGGGATAATAAGTATGTGCTACCACACTTGGCTAATTTTTCTATTTGCTTAGGCTGGTCTGGAACTGCTGGCCTTAAGGGATCCTCCCTCCTCAGCCTTTCAAAGTGCTAGGATTACAGGCATCAGCCACCATGCTTGGCCCTTACTGCCTTTTAAATGAACGCATTCTTCTTCACCCTTGGCATCATAATATTCTGATATCTGTACACTCTGATGGACGGAAAAGCTAACGGATGTAGTCACCATTCATGAGGCCTTGAATTTCAGCAGTAGAAATGCTCGATTCCAGCTCAGCTACCAGAAGACTATTGACTGTGTCCATCGACTTTGATTCAGGGCTTATAGTAACCTGTTTATATATAAGTTGATAGTGTTCATTATTAAATTAAGGTTTTAAAAACTTAAAGTGTTCAAGGTCTTCATTTGAAGAGAGATTAATACATAGAGGGAAAGGAAGCTGCTGCCTCACTAACCTATCTGACATATTGACATAGTTCAACTATTGATAGTGATAAGTGGTTGTCTTTGTTTCAGTTTTCAAGGCTACTCTACATTTCTGGTAAACCACAAGGTAGAGGCTGGTCTCTGAGAAGCAGGTGTTTTGCTGGTTTTGAGGCCTTGTGGCTTTCCATAGAGAAGTAACAGAACAGGCCACATGAAGCTTTTACTTCCTTTTTTTTTTTTTTGTAAGTGGGGCCATGGGTGCTTTGCAGTGCTTGATAGCATTGTCATTAAGACACACTGACAACTATGGTGGTCTGTGTTTACACCAGACACCAAATTCATGTTTCTGTAAGTAATTAGTTTGAGATGCTATGGAACATTCCATTAAGTGTTCCCAGTGACTTAGACCATAGATTTAGCCTTGGAAATACTGGTGAGAATTTTGGTAGCTATTTAGAGCCCAGGGATCAATGCAGATCATATTAGGAGGGAGTTTGGAGAGCAGAAAGTCTAGAACAAAGCTTTGGGGAGATGCCAACATTTAGAAGTTGCATGTTGGGTAGAGAATTAGGATATATGAACCAGGTAAAGTGGTAGAAGATACAATTCCTATCTTTTCAGAGTTTGTGGACTTTGTGGGTCGACCAGGCCTTATACAAATAAATAAATGAAAGGGATTGGTCAGAGAAGTTGTATTTTGCAGTGGGATTTGAGGTGAACCTGTAGGTATCTTATTCAGACTCTGTGAAGTTCATAAAAAGGTCCCAGTGTAGGCCAGTTGGTATTACTGGACATACGGCTGTAAAGGTAGGGATAGGATCCTGGAGGGCCTTGAATTCATGGCTAAGGTGTGGAAGCACCGTCCTACAAAGGTCACAGTGCTACTCTTAAGGAGGAGACCGACAAGATGGCATGGGACTAATGACAAAATCTGTAGCTCTGAAAATTCCTTGGCAGTGGCTTGTAAATGGCTTGATGGAGGGATAAAAGGCCTGGCCTGGCACTAGCATTAGCATGGGCAAGAAAGAAGGGCATCGAGAGACCTTTCTTAGGAAGAATACTGAGGACTTGGTGATTTGATACTGGGTTACAGAGGAAAGCCAGGTAATGATACCATGTCAGCAAATGCTGACCACTGTACTCTTACCTGCATTTTACAGAAAGCATGGCAGTGAAGTGCATGGCTTTGGGGGGCTTAGTTTGAATTCTGGCCTCAGCGTCTTTTTCTGTAAAATGGGGATAATAATAGTACTTGCTTGCTTAGGTTATATGGGGTTTGAATTAGGTATGAGGCTTCCAGTGTATAGTAGGTGCTCAGGGACTCTCAGTTGAATGGATGCTGTTCACAGGATTATATGATAATAAATAGAAGAAACAGGATCTGCACTCACATGTCCAACTCTGATTCTCTGATGTTTGAGAACCAGTCTTTTGCACATGCTGCCTCCATCGTGTGGCCACTTCTAGCCCACCTGTTGTACGTCACTTGGCAATCAAGCCCATGTTCAGATCGCATGGTCCTGGTGTTTCATGGTTAGGCCAGACCACACTCCGCAACTGCAGGTAAATTCTGACTGCCACAGCCTGCCTCCCAGCCTCCACCTCTGTCCTTTAGGGAGGGCCCTCCAAACCCCCTCCATCCCTGCCATGGTGCCTATCCTTCTCCATCCAGCCCCAGACCACTCACTCTAGCTCTCTTGCCTTGCTGCCCTGAGGGGCTGACGTCTCAGAGTATTCTTAATGGCTTCACACATTTATCTTATCTGCTAAAAATGAATCACAGACTAATAAAGGTCTTTGGCTATCTTTATCATTTTTAAAAAACTTCTTGCAAGTGCTAGGTGCTCAGTAAATACCCAAATACTTAAAGAATGGATTAAGAAGCAAGAGTTCTGGCTCAGCGCCTGTGGCTCAATCGGCTAAGGCGCCAGCCACGTACACCTAAGGTGGCGGTTCGAATCCCCAGCCCGGGGCCGCCAAACAACGATGGCTGCAACCAAAAAATGGCCGGGCGTTGTGGCGGGGGCCTGTGGTCGCAGCTACTTGGGAGGTGGAGGCAGGAGACTCGCTTGAGCCCAGGAGTTGGAGGTTGCTATGAGCTGTGATGCCATGGCACTCTACCCAGGGGGATAGCTTGAGCCTCCGTCTCAAAAAAAAAAAAAAAAGAAGAAGCAAGAGTTCTGATGATGGAGGTTGTGAATGTCTCACTTGGGCTGTGTCACCAGACCCTTTAACTGGGCTGTCTCTAATCTATCCTTAAGCCACACTGCCACTGGAGCAGTCCTCATCCAGTCTTTTCATAGAAAGCTCATAGCTCAATGTCTCTGCTGGCTGAAGTTAGGATCGCCACCCTTCCACATGGCCTGAAAGTCTCCCTGCAACCTGATCTGCCTGCCTTCTCAGTCTTATCTGCTGGCACTTTATTCTGCACACCCTGTCCTCCTCGTAGTTCCCAGAATTTTCTGTATTCCTTTCCTGGCTGACTTCTCTGCTTCAAGTCCTGCTAGAGCCCACCTGGCAGGCTCTTGCTCTTCCTTGTCACTGCCTTTAAGACACCAACAGGCAGAGTAAGTTGCTTCTTCCGCCTAGCTCCACCCACCAACCACCCTTTTGTTCCTCTGCTGCTTTTCCTGCAGGCCCCAAGATTGATCTGTTTACCTGCGGTGCCTCCCTGGCTGGACTGGAGCTCCTTGAGGGCAGGGCCTTCTCTTTCCCCTGTCTCTCTTGAGGATATGCCAGGTGCACCCAGCCCAGGATGCCTGTTGCTCACATGAAGGATACTTGTGTCAAGCGACAGAGGTCACTCCCCTTCAGAATAGAGCAGAAATTGCTTCTTTCTTGTACCTTAACAGATTTCTCCTTCGAACCATAGGAATTACATTGAACACTGACAATGATGAGTCATATTTTTAAAAGGGTAAAATCCAGAAGCGCAAAGCCTCCACTAGGAAACTGCAGACCGGACTTGCAGGCCAAGTCTGACCCTTCGCTGAATTTGCTTGGTCGGTCTCAAACACTGGGAGTGGGAGGGCCCCTCTTCCTGGTGGGCAGGTGATTTATTGGTTGGGAAGCTTCCGCTGTGATTTAGTTGTGAAACGAAACGAAACGGCGGCGCCCTGCGAAGCACAGGCTAATGCCTGGGCCTGGCGGAGTGGCCGCCCACAGTCGCAGCCCGGAAGGGAGCACGGAGGTCGCTGGGGCCTGCCTCCCCATTGCGTAGCGGGGGTCCCGGGGCAGGGGCAGTGGACGTGTGGCCCGGGTGCTGCCGCCGGGAGAGTGGGCTGGAGACCGAGCAGCCCGGTAAGGGCCCCAGCCCCACGGGCGCCCTCTCCCCGCTCGCCCAGGTGGGAGGAAGTTTCTGCGCCTTGCTGCTCTTGTTGGGGAGGAGGAGGCCGAGTCTCCAGCGCCAGGCCCGGAGGCTCTGGCCGCCGGACGGGGATCGGGCCGGAGGCGGGGCCGGGGCCGGAGCGCGGGCCGGCGGCGGTAGGGCAGCGCGGCGATCCAGGCCGCCTTTTGCAGCCACCCGCGGCCGCGCCGGGCTCTGCGCGCCGCGCTCCTGCCTCCTCCCCCGGCGGCGGCGGCAGCCCCAGCCCCGCGCCCCCCAGCCCCGCGCCGCGCGGCCCCGCCGCGGTCACACGCCGAGCCGCCCGCGGCTGCCTCCGCCCTGCGCTTTGTGGAGCCGGAGCCGAGTGACAGGCGGCGGCCTCTCGCCACCTCGACCCGTGCGCTTACCTGTGGCTGCCGGGGTCGGCCACACGGACTGCGCTTGGAGCCCCGAGGTGGGGATCGGGGAGTCGGGAGCTGCCCCTTCCGGGCAGGGAGGGGCTGCTCGGGAGGAATGGGACAAAGTGAAAGTCTCCGGGCTGGGCCTGGGGACGAGTCTGAGGCAGCTCCAAAAATGGAGGGGGGCGGTAAGGAGCGTTGGGAGGAAGGAAGGGGTGCTGATTCTTTATTTGGTGGCTTTGAGAGTGGCTTTTAATGACGGAGATAGCAGGGCAGACCGGCTGGAACTCGGCTCCCAGTGGGCTTTGGCGATATTAGTGCTATCCTGGTGAATTCCTTGGATTAAGGAAAGGGACCTTTTAACCTTCTAGGGTGCTCTCGGGAGAAGAGTCATTAGGTTTGGTCTCTGTCCGACACTTCTGGGAAGCCTGGTTCTCAGGTGGGAAAGCAGTTCTGCTTTTTTACTAAAACATGGAGCGTATTTCTTGATACCTTCGTGCACCAGGCTGTGTCTGGTGGCAGAGGGGACAGATTGCATCTTAGCTTCAGACAGGATTGCCTTGTCTTAAATGCACTGCCCTGTCTGGTATGTGGGGTTAGGGTTGCGATGGAGGCACCCGGGCCCTGCCCTGGCCAGTGAGTCTTCCTGTGCTGCTGCGGTAGCGTCGTCGTCGTATTCCCTAGCTGAGGCTTTTTGTGGTTGTTATTCTGCTGATCGTAGATATCTTTGCTTTGCTGACATCCTGTTTTGTTTTTGGTTTTTACATCCCATTTGTTGTTTCTTTTTATCACAGAAACGCTTCGTTAAGGGGCTCAGGCAGTACGGCAAGAACTTCTTCAGAATTAGAAAGGAGCTGCTTCCCAATAAGGAAACAGTGAGTACAATTGGACTTTATGTAACTTGATTTTTCCTCTTTGCTCCTGCTACTTCTCCACATTTGATCTTATGAAATGGTTTCCTTTAACCCTGTGCTGTGCTCAGACTCAGGCTGACCTCCAGAATTCTCTTCATTTTACTTCCTTGATTTGTCATGTTAGCTCATGGTTTTAGACGGTAAAGTGACAGATTATGCTTCTCCTCATGAAGAACATGGACTTATGTTTTAATCGCAAGAACATGAAGGTCCGTGGGAACAGGCAGGCGGGAGGATGGTTGTTGCAGAGTTAACATCTAATTTTAAATGTAGTGGCTGAGGTAGGAAATATCATTTATCACTACTTTGGATTTCATAATTGGCAAAAGTCATCAACCAAACCAGGCAATGGAATTAAAAGGTTTGTAGCTTACTATAGTTTGGATTCAGTTGGGATTTTTCTTTATTTAATGTTGCTGTGTTTGGAAGAGTAGTTTTAACTCTTTAATAGTCCAGCCCTAAAAAAGTTTGCACTTTTTGCTGGACAGATATGCAAAGGCCTTTATAAATTGCTTAAAAGAAGCTTTTTCAAACTTGCTGTGATATTTCACAAACCTCGGGGTCAGATCTGACAAATACTCTTAATAAACTTAAGATCAGAAGGTTTGCTGAGGAAATTTGGGGGTGAGATTAAATGAAGAGAATACTGGGAAGGGATTCATTCTCAGTTGCATATAGTTGTCTACCCTTGTGATGGACTTACAAGTGGTATTGAGGAGGGTGGGGGAGAGAATCTTCTGGACAGGCCAGGACTAGGGGAGGAAATGGAGGAGGACCAACCACTTCACAGTGTCTAAGGCAGAAGCAGGGCCCAGTGGCCAGAAGGGATCTGCAGGACTCTGGGGGGGGGGGGGGAGCAATCTATGTTTGATCTGCCTAGATATTAAGCTGCTTTGTTAGAGAATGGAGGTGGGGGGCTGGATGGAGAGGATCCATTATAAAAGTTGGTGGAAAATTTGGGGGGTTTTGGTTTTGGTTTCTGGCTGGGTGGTGTTTACTGATTTCTACTTATTTACTTCTGTCTTTTTAAAAATAAACTTTTTCTGGACACTTCTACTTTGTAGTACCTTAAGAACAATGATAACTTGTAATGGGAAAGACGGGTTCTGTGATTTCAAACGTAGTCTTGTATAAATCAGTAATTTGCACCAATCAACAATAAATAGATTAACCTTTTAATACTAATGCATCTACTATGATGAGATGGATCATATTGAGAGTGGTAAAAGAGAGGAAACTTTATAAATATTAAACTAAAATGTGTTATGGAGCCAGTCTATATAATCAATTTATTTCTTGCTTTTTCCAGAACAGATTGGAAAGAGATATTTAATGTGAAACAGTCAAATAAGTGCTTTAAGTTTTCTGAGGATTTTGGTTATTTGAAGTTTGATACATAATTTTCAAGATTAAAATACCTTTACCCTAACGTAGGAATTTTGGTTGGGCTGAATGAGTAAGACAGATACAAATGAGCAGATTTGTCCTGAGAATGCAGTTGACCAGATTGTAACCTCTCGAGTTTCATCTTCCTCTGCAGCTTCCTCTGCCCTTTGCTAAAAGTTGCAAACATTTTAAGGTTTGTTTCTCTTCTTTTTTTTGCCCAAAACAATTTTATTTATATAACTAGCAACTGACAGAGTTTGAAATTTTCAAAAAGGGGCAATAAGTATCATTTATAATAACATATAAAACTACAGGGAAATTTGACAAAGGAAGTAAAAAAACTTGTAACACCAGAAAGACTATAACATATTTAGGAGACATCAAAGACTACATCAGTAAATGGAGAGGTGTACATATTCATGCAAACTTTTACAATTTCGATACAAGTAATCTCTTGGCAATTTTTTGTTGTTGTTATTTTTTGGAGACAGAGTCTTTGTTGCCCTTTGTAGAGTACTGTGGTGTCACAGCTCACAGCAACCTTAATACTCTTGGGCTTAAGTGATCCTCTTGTCTCAGCCTCCTTAGTAGGTAGGACTACAGGGACAATTATCTTTGTTTTAAAAAACAAATTTATAATAGCAAAATTAAGCATTAAATATAAAGCCTACTGCCTAGCATTTGGAAATCCAGGTAATTTTATCTGGTGTTTTAACTCCATAGTGGAAATAGGTATGAGTAACAATTAACCTGGGGAAGGCTCTTAACTGTTTTTCCTCTTGCTTTTAATTATCCCTTCTTCTTAGAGATGATGCTGACTCATTGAATCGCCTTTTCTCTCCATGAGATGTTCTTAGTCCACCAGTCTTTGGAGATAGTTCTCTGGTTGTCTTTCCCAGGCGTCTCTTTTTTCCCCGAGACCGTTCTCCGTTTTTTTCTGCAGTAGCTGTTTCCTAGCTTTGTGGCTCCTCTTCTCCTTTCTCCTCTGGCACCAGCCGTCTTCCAGTCTTTCTGTTTCCAGGTTTTTCATCAGGGGACCATCATTGGGCTAATGGGCTAGTCATTTGCAGCAGTGGAGGGTTTATTGTATCTGACACTAGCGAAACACTCAAGGTGTCCTGCCCTCGTCTTGCTTTGTGCTAGAGGAGTTGGGTAGAGGGTAAATGTCTTAAGTATTGGAATGAGCTGGGAGGGGCATTTCTGATATTTTCTTTAGTTATCAACATAGCCAAGCTAATCATTTACAACCCACAGGGAGGGGAAATCAAAGGTTATTTTTCACTTTCTGGTATAGAAGATGAGGAAATTTGCAGGTACCTATGTTCCTGGTTCAAAACTCTGTGGGTAGAGTTCTATGGTCATGCCACTTTTTATAGCAAACTCCCCTAATCTAGATACTTTTCATATTCCCTTGTACCTACCAGAATTATTAACTTTTTTTTTTTTTTTTTTTTTTTTTTGCCATTCTCAAGTGACTTGAAACATCAGAAGGGTGTTGGCATCCAAAGGAACAGTCCTGATTGGGAGTAGGAATGAGGGTCAGCAGACCTGCGTTCTATTCTTGGCCTTGCCACAGTAACTGTAGCACTTGGTGATCTCTTTTAACTGCGCTGTCTGCTTTGAGCTGTTCATTGGGAAGTTTGGGTCAAATCCTGTCAAGGACTAGGCATTATTTTCTCTGAAATGGTGTTTCTTTGCATGAGAAGTTTATAGCAATGGTTCTTGCCCCTCTGCCACTTGCTTGCTACTGGGCCTTCGATTATTTGCCCCTCTGTCCTTTAATATCTGTTTATTACAATAAAATGAGGTGATAACTCTGACCCCTTAGAAGTGTTTCAACAGTTGAAGTGAGATATCTATAGAAATTACATGAAAACGCTTGAAAATATTGTTCTTATCTACTCCAAATACTATATAAAGTAGCTAAGTGCAATGAGAAGTACAGAATTACTTTGCATTTGGAGCCTGTTTAAAAAGAAGTTAGCTGGTTTTTATTAGTCTTGCCAAAAACTATTAATTGAAGGGGTGGCGGGTAGTGCCTAGTTTAAAGAACTCACTCTTGAAGCTTTTTGAGGCTCCTTCTGTTCTTATTTTATTTATTTTATTTTTTGGTTTATCATGCCCAGGTGAGGCTTGGACTCGCCACCCCTGGGGAGGGGTTGACAGCGTGCTAACTGAGTGATGGTGGCCAGCGGTTCTTCTCTTCTTACCAGTCATCTGGCACATTTATGTCAGAGAAGGGTTCCTGGTGGACACAGACATAAACAGTTTTCCTAGCTCTTTTGGTTTCTCCTGTTCATTACACAGGAGCTAAATCCGGCTTTTCTCTGAACACTGCTGCCCACTGAAGTGGGAATAGTGGCTGTTACTGCGGAAAACCAACTATTTATAGAGGTTTAGTTGAATGGGTATTACGTGTCAACTTCATGGGACCCAAGAGAAAAACTGCAGGTCACATCTTTTAGTATCAGGGTTGTGCAAATATTCTCTAGTTTATTATCCTTCTCCCCATTCTTCTTCTCTGTAACCATTCACCTTCCTTCAATATAGTTATGAAGTATATAATTAGTATGTAAAATATAGTAAGGAATCTTGGCAGAGCATCTCAGATTCTCCTTGGCTGTATACCTCCTCTCTCTCAAGCCACTATGTGTCATAAACTGCATCAGAGTCTTAGGTGTTAGGACATTTGTATAAATCACAGACAGTGTCCAGTTGCTGAGCTGCTGGGAGGACAGTAAAGAACCAGGCCCTTTGATTTGATTTTGAGTACTGCCACTTATCATTGGTAGATATATTGTATAACCTTTAATATTAAGGTAATGCCTGAAAAATTAGGCGGACTAATAGGGAATCTTAATTACGTGGAGAGGGAGCCCCTGCTATGAATAATACAGAATCATGGATAGCCCAAAAGTAGCTTCTCTCTTTTTTTTTTTTTTTAAATGTACATTGCAGTGCTCTTCAAAATCATAAAGATCATTATTCAGGCAACACTGACAAGTGTCTTCACCTCAATGAGAACATATCTATGAAATTTAAACCAAAGACTTTTCTTGTCTGGCACCTGGATGATTGTCCCTTGAATCCTTGCCTTTGTTTATGTAATAGTCCTGGCTCCTATTATTCGGGCAAGTTTGGCTAGTGTTGGGTTGTAGGTGGGGAGCACTTCCTCAGTGACCTGGTGTTGCTGTTTTTGTAACTTAGGTTAGCAAGAAGATAGTTTGATCTGCCCCAGCTTGGTAGAGAGAAGAGGTGCTCCCAGAGGGTTAGACCCTGGAGGGAAATGGAAGGTGAAAAGGCACATGCTTTGGCTGTCTTTCTTATCTCTTTAGATAAGAGATAGATTTGAGCACTTAGCCCAGTAAGATTAATAACCCCATGTTATTTGCAAGCCCAATTGGTGGTACGTTAATATTTACTATACTGGAAACTAATTTTCACTTACTTCCCATTTTCAGAACTAAGTATTCCATATAATTCAATTTTTTTTTAAAGTCTTGGGTACCTACTGAGTGCTGTAATAGGTGAGGTGACTATAAAGAGAAGCAAGGAGCCATCCCTGCGCTGCTTGGCTGTTACATTTGCGTGCCTGCCACACCTGATAGTGTATGCTGAGGGCTCTGCTGCGTAGAAGTTCAGGCCCCACAGAGTGAGCACAAGGACCGGTGTCTCCAGGGATGCTGACTGAAGGGGGTGGTGTTAGAACTAGGCTTTGGAGGAAGGATTCATTTTTGACTGTCCATGATTGGGAGAGTAGAGGAAAAGTGACTTTGCAGCTATAGGCAGAGAGACAGGAAATTGTAAAACGTATCCAGCAAGGATGGGAGCATGGTCGAGAGGAGGCTACATAAGCTGATGATAAGGTGATGCAGTAAGATTTAGGCCCAAATTATAGCTTGGATGTAGGCTTTGGGGGACCTTAAACTCCTTCCAGAAATGTGTGTTCAGATGAGTGGGGCAATAGGATCTACTGAAGGCTTTTTAAGAAGAGAAATGAGAGCATCTGAGCTACAGGTACAAGATGGGACCGAGAGGAAGCTCTTATAACCAGCCAGTCTTGTAGGAAGAAAGAAGATGAGGAGTTGAAAGTTAATTTACAGGAATGGAAGCTGCCTTTTATCTTGGTTTTTCTCTGTTAAAACGCGTCATCGCTTATTAGAATGGGTCCAAGAGCCCAATGAATGGGCAGCCAGTTTTGATGGTTTGTTGTTTTTTTTTTAAACTTCGAGGGATGGGATGAAAAGTATTAGAGATTTAAATTTTTAATTTGAGAAATAACATGAGAATTAAGTACCTTTTTCAGCCACATTTCTGACAATGAATTCTATTAAATATGTACATAACTACTGGATAATTAACTGTTCTTTTTTTCAGGCAAAGTATCATTTACATATAGTATATTTTCCCAGCAAAGAATGAATACTATTGAGAAGGGGCTTAAAGAGTCAAGATTCTGTTCATATTTAGAGGTTAAAATGACTCTAGCATTCAGTATGAGCTTCCAAAATGAAGTTTTACTTAACTTCACATCATAACTTTAGATAAAGAATTTTCCTAGTTTCATAATGTCAGATAATAAAGTATGGACTTCCTGAATAGGTCAGTACTACTGAAAAGATACGAATGTGTCACAGCCACACACCAGTATTTCTAGGTTTTAAACCTGGCCTTTTGCTACAAATAACTGTATGTGTGTATCTCCTCATGTTCAGCAGTATGTGCCTCAGGCCAGCATTAACACCAGTACCTGGGAGCTTGTTAAAATTGCAGACTCTGAGGCCCCTGTCCCTGTCTCTTGAGCCAGAATCTGCATTTTAACAAGCTCTGGGTGATTTGAATGCACAGTAAAGTTTAGGAAGCGCTGCTATTCACAGAAATGCAGACTTGCAGAATCCTAAATCTATAAGATGCATTCATTCTTAAAATAATGGTACCTTTATTCTGTTAAACTTATAAATTATTTCACTATTAGGGCTTGATGTTATTTTTCAAATTATTACAGATCACTGTATTTCAAACACAGATAAGTATCTGGGCTTATTTTCATTGTCAGTAATAAAGTTTCTTAATGTAGCTTCTTTTATGGTCATTTACTCACGCCCACCCCCCCAAACATCTTCTCCTTGTCTTTACTTCGTGGCATGTAGTCCTAGCATGTGAGTGAGGCTGTACTTGACTTTTATTTCATTTTTAAAAACCTTTTCATAGGTTTGTATAGTCTCTCATCAGTATGAAGTTTACATATTCATTAATACCACAGTGTTTTTAGATACTGCTTTCTTTTACTGGCATCCTTGAAATATGAAAAAGAATTATAAGTACTTTGAGGGACTGGCAAGATGGATAAAAGGAGAGATTTCTGTTTTTCTTAATAACTTGCTCTTGCATAGGTACAAACAGTTGGAATTTTCCATTTGAGGCAAAAGTGATTGCCAGTCGAAACAGGCACTGCATTTTGGCAGCAAGTACTGTGATTCTATAGTTATTCCTGTGCTGAGGGTTTTGTTCCCATTAAAATGGAGAAGAGGCTTGAATCTATTAATTCTGATAGTCTGAACTATATGGCTGTTTGACTGGGCAGCAGTCCAGTTTTAACTAGGGTAATCTAAGAGAGATGGGCTGATTCCCTTGTGTAAGTGTAGCAGTTAAGTAATTTACATGTAAGAAACTTTTTGCTCTAATGTTGGAAAGAAAAGAAATTTAAAAATTAGGTGACTTTTTAAACCAATGGCCTTGGATAGTTGCTTTTCTTAGTCTAAACATCTTAGGCCTGTCCTTGGCCTTACTCTACACGCAAGAAAACTAGCAGGAATGGCATGCGAGTACTTTAATTATATGAAATGTATTACTTAAAGAAACTACACTCAAATTTTTTAAAGTGCTGTTGAACAAAATGCTGCCTGCAGGGATTAGTTAGTTATTTGCTGTTGGTGTTTGCTAACCTTTTTTTTTTTTTTTTTTTTTTATGGTTTGGATGCATCTTGGTTACCTGGATGACTTTTTTAGATGAAGAAATTTATGACTTTTAAGCCTAAATAGATTCGACCATTTTATTAGCTGGTAAAACAAATGGAAGGTTTGAATTGGTCTCCAGAAAAGCTTGTAAGTTATAATTACTGTGGTTATGTTCAATGAGTTTATCCACTTGGTGCTTGGATTTTATATTATAGATTTTTTTTTTTTTTTAGCCTTATAAGATCTGTGAACCCATCCTGACTTTTAAAACCTGATTTTCTGATGTTTTGAAAATATATCTGGTCTATAAGTTTAAGACCGTATCTGAAATTATAATCCTTCAATACTTAGTTCACGTTAATCTTACTTGAAGTTATGTGCTTAAGTAATAGAAAAATAAAGTAAAAATTAATAGTGTTATTTTGAAAAGTAAAGCAAACATTAACTTTTTTTTTTGGATGAAGTCTCTCTGTCACCCCAGCTAGAGTGCAGTATTGTTAGCATAGCTCACTATATCTTCAAACTCCTGGGCTCAAGTGATTTTTTTCTGCCTCAGCCTTCTGAGTAGCTGGGACTGTGAGCTCCAGCTACTATGCCTGGGTAATTTTTCTATTTTCTGTAAAGAGGGGGTCTTGGTTTTGCTTAGGCTGGTCTCAAAATCCTAACCTCAAGTGATTGTCACACCTCAGACTCCCAGAGTACTAGGACCAAGCCACCACACCCGGCTTAACTGCAGTCTTGTTGATAATTGTAATTGTTCACCATGGAAAAGCCATCCCTCCCCCAACTCTGATAAATTTTGTTTTCTGTTATGGGTAATTTGAAAGCTGTTAGTTATGTTACATAAATAGGAAAAGTGAGCAGGAGAAACCCTTCTTGGAACACCAGAATTCCATCAACCTAACGATTATTTGTGTGTGTGTATGTGTGTGTGATATTTAATTTTTTGATGAAGTTTCAGTATGACAGGGCCTCATTATCTTTCCCCCTCCCTTGGAAATATGATTCTTTATCTCAAATTCTTCTTCTGAATTCTTTCAGTTATGGCATCATAATTCCTAGGATTTGGCCATTGAAATGCCTAAACCATCACAATTGGCAAAGTTGGGAGTTTGGGGAGCTATCTTTGGGAAAGTTTGGAAACCCAAGTCCTGTGCTGTCTGAGGTGAATAAGAAGGTACTTACTCTCGGCTCAGCGCCTGTGGCTCAATCGGCTAAGGCGCCAGCCACATACACCTAAGGTGGCGGGTTCAAATTCCCAGCCTGGGCCCGCCAAACAACAATGATGGCTGCAACCAAAAAATGGCCGGGCGTTGTGGCGGGCGCCTGTGGTCCCAGCTACTTGGGAGGCGGAGGCAGGAGATTCGCTTGAGCCCAGGAGTTGGAGGTTGCTATGAGCTGTGATGC
>CAUYQV010096782.1:0-35259 GCA_963574575.1 Galagoides demidoff
TTGTCTTGCCTCAGCCTCCCGAGTAACTGGGACTATAAGGGAAAGAAAGTTTTTATTAAAAGAAGCTTAATAGACAAAAGAGAAATACTACAAAGTGGTATTTTTTTTAAACATTCCAATTGGAGACTTTCAATTACAAACAAGAAGGAAATAGGAAAGTGAAGAAACAGGGATAATAGGTGCTACTGCATTATGGAATGTAGGTAATCTTAGAAATGTGGACCTGAGTGAGAACACATATTAAATCTTTGTGGTAATGAGCCATGTGATTCTACTATAAGCTCTGTTACTTAGGTTTTAAATTTTTTATTGTTTAAGAATTTACTTATGGATGCTTCGAATTAAATGAAGTTTAACACTTCTTGTGTTGTCATTTAATTATTATTTTTGAAATAACTTTTTTGTTCATCAGAAACTTCGAGGGCATACATTTTGCTTATTGAATGAAAAATCATGTTTAGAGATGGTTCCAGACTTATGATTGATTCACCTTACAATTTTTTTTTTCGTTTTCTAACTATTATCCTAGTTTCTTTTTCAGTCTTTAACACATTTTTCTAGTCAAAATTATATGCGTCTTTAACTTTTGAAGTAGAACTTTTCATTCTAATTTTTAGTCACAAGATTTTCAGGTTACTTTCTTATAGGACAATTTTTAGGGTTCCATCTTCTGTTTGGAAACAATTCGGGATTCTCAAAGGTTCATAGTTTTATTAACTTTTCTACACAAATACATGTCGTGGGGTCGGTGGTTATGGAAAGGGAGTATATTGGAGAGAACTTAATCTGTTTTACTGATTTTTAACTTGCTTGATTATTTGTGGTACTAATGAACTGCCATATAGAAGATCCAAAAAGCAAAAAAGAAAAACTTGTTGGTGAGGAAGTGAATGATAAAGTAACCTGAGTTACAGTAGATCTATGCAAAGTGCTTATTGAAAAGAAGTTGTTCAATTGTGGAAAACAGGTATACAATGACATAGTATTTTCTGTCAAATGTTATCTTAATCTTTTAAAACAACTCAGTGAAACAGTGTAGGGAGTCTATTTTGTGAGGGTAAATTATTATAAATACTTAGAAATGACTTCATGCTAGGTGCTTTCCAGACACTTTATATGCTGTCTCATGTAAGTAGGCAGAGCCAATGTTGTTGGTTTTCAAAATAAGGAAACTGAGGCAAAAAACCAATGTAACATTCAAGTCAGAGAACTGGACTTCGAATCCTTTCCCCCTCATAATGTAAATACTATTTTCCTAAGTTTTTATTCTCATAAAAGCAAAGGAAAAAGTTGATTGTGGGAAGCATGAGTATCTTTACATAGCCTGTATACCTTTAAGGAACAGTGGGCTCAGGATGAGGGTTATCTTCTGTATCACTTACTGTAAGTAACAGGTCATTCATGTTGAGGAGGTTTTTGGTTCCTTTTGTCTTTTGAGACAGAGTCCTATTTCCTGAGGCAGTGTGCAGTGGCATTGTCATAGTTCACTGCAACACAGTGAGAAACTATGTCTACAAAAACACAAAAACTATCTGGGCATGGTGGTGCATGCCTGTAGTTCCAGGTATTGGGAAGGCTGAGACAGAAGGATTGCTTCAGCCCAAGAGTTTGAGGTTGCCGTGAGCTATGACACTACAGCACTCTACCCAGGGCAACAGAGTGAGACTCTGTTACCAATAAAACCCCAAAACAAATAAATGGATTTTGCTATTGATGTTGCTTTTTCCAAAGGGTTTTAACTACTTGAAAGACATTCTATATAATACTTAAAACATTTTAAATGGTGCTCAGGAATAAAGAGGTTATTTCATCATAGATCTATTTAGAGAATAAAATTATGAAATTAAAGCCCTTCACCTGCATTTCAAGGTTGACACAGAAGTGGGTTCTATAAATAATTCTGTTAAGTTAGGCTGTCTTCTGTTCGCATCTTGGTTGCCACTTTATTTTCAGGAAGACTAACAAGGTAATGATTTCTTATATTTAAAACCTACGCAATAATAATTATTAAAAAAAAATTCCTATAAAGATTCTTAATATAAGGAGTTGTAATGGAGGTAAATGAAAAATTGGCTGACTTATGGAGATCTCTGCCTTCAGTAGCGATTATCTAACTATGGTATCACAAAAATAACAGAAAAGAATTCTTGATTTTTCACCCTTTCTATTTGTATTATGAGAGACAAGTATTTCTGAAAATAATAAAATATGGTCTTGGCTGAAAAATCTTTTTTTACTTTTGAATATTGAGTATAAATTACATCTGGTCATGTTTCACTTAACAGTGGAAACATATTTTGAGAAATGCACTGTTGAGCGATTTCATGATTGTATTCATATCGTAAAGTACTTATAGAAAGCTAGATGATAAAGCCCACTGCACACCTAGACTAGACTATTCTTCCTAGTCAACAAACCTGTACTGAGTTACTGTACTGAATGCAGTAGGCCATTGAAACACAATGGTATTCATGTATCTAAATGTTTTTTAATGTATAGTAAAAATATGGTATTATAATATTATGGAACCACTATCATATACCTGTATATGTGGTCCATGCAGCACATGTCTGTATTTGCATATGATTTTTCTACCTTTTACTTAACATTGAGTTTTTAAAAATAAAATTGCATTTACCTCCATATCTTTTAAATTTAGTAATTTGGCTTGGCCCCTATAGCTCAGTGGTTACAGCACCAGCCACATGCCCCGGGGCTAGTGGGTTCAAACCTGGCCAGGGCCTGCTAAACAACTATGAGAACAATAACAACAACAAATAAATAGCCAGGTGTTGTGGCAGGCGCCTATAATCCTAGCTACTTTGGAGGCTGAGGCAAGGGAATTGCTTAAGCCCAAGAGTTTGAGGTTGCTGTGAGTTGCGACATCACATCACTCTACTGAGGGTGACATAGTGAGACTCTGTCTCAAAATAAATAAATAAATAAATTTAGTTATATAAGTAGGTAGACTTACAGACCTTAAGCCACCACTCATAATTCTCCACTGAGGTTTTAATTGTGATAAAGGACAGTTGAGGAGAGGTGGGAAGGATATCAAAAGGCATGCACTCTCTATTATGTAGGTAGTTTTTTTCAGTATATCACTTTGGTTTATATCAACTTACGCTGTTACTGAACATAATTTGCTGCTATTTATTTGGCATATACATATGTGTACATATACATACATACATACACAAACACTCCTTATTCTCTGTGAACCCACAAGAAAGTGGATAAAATAGTGTGGGGTAGAATTTACCTACAGTGAACTAAGTGGGTCTTAAATGTACAATTAAATAAGCTTGATAAATGCATACCTCATAACCTTCAATAAAGAAATGTTTTCCTCATCACTGTAGTGGATACAGTGGAGTGCTTCCAAGATTGAACACTTAACTCTTTCAGTCACTGGAGTGTTGGAGAGTGTTGTCTTGAATGTATACATTCTGTGACCAACCTATATCCATGGACTAGTCATTGAAGTGTTAGGGTGGCAGGAGAGGTATACAGGCCCACTTGTTGTAATTTGTGACACTTGTTAAAGGCCTTCCCAGCTCCAGAACTTCCCCTGTGATAAGCAGAGACATTTGTTGCTTCTGTGGTATAATTCAGGTTCTCATTTTACCCATTGGGCTTTCTTTAGTTCTTTGTAGATGTTGAGCATGAAAGCACTTCTCAGTGGACTTCTTTTACACAAATACTCATTTTAGAGTCTGCTTCTCAGGGGTCTGAACCAGCAGCACTCTAGAAAGATCATTCATGTCTTCCTCCAGTCTGTCCTCACCACCCCCAACCAAACATAGCTTTTATTTCTATCATCATTGATCAGTTTTGCCACTTTGAGAAATTCATTTTAAAGGAATGATAACGTATGTCCTTTTTTGTATCTGGCTTCTTTTGCTTAAAACACTCATCTAAGTTGTTGTCTGTTGTTTTTTTTTCCTGTTGCTGAGTAGTATTCTATGGTATGAATAAACCATCATGTATTTATCCATTTAGGTATAGGCATTAGGCACTGTATCACGTGTTTTGCTATTGTTAAGTGAACCTGCTATGAATAGTCTTGTGTAATTCTATTTGTGGATATACATTATCATTTCTTCTTGGTAAGTACCACAAATGGGATTTCTGGGTCATAGTATACAAGTATGTTTAACTCTCTGAGAAATTGTCAGAGTTATAGTTATCCAAAGTGATTACCATTTATATACTCCTACCAGCAATATATAAGGATTATTCTGTATTCTTTCCAACACTTTGTATTTTATGTTTATTACTTTTTTTATGTGCTGTTCTTCCCTTTCTGACTTCTTTTTGATTAATCAACTTTTAAATTCAATTTTAATTCCTCTAATGGCTTTTTAACTGGACCTCCTTTACTGGGGATTACAGTGTACACTCGAGTTTATATTTTCAGTCAGTGTTTATATTTTCATATGTCAGTATAAAATTAAGAATCTTGAAAAGTATTATTCCATGATATTGCTTTCTTACTCTTTGTCATAAAAATGCTATGAAGCTTTCAAAACAACTTTATGTTTTCTTTTAATAATCACATGCATTTTAAAGAAAATAGAGGGAAAAATAGTCTTATCTTATTCATGTATTTGCCATTTTTATTTTTTCCTTCATGTGGTTCCAAATTTTATCTGGTATTTTCCTTCAGCCTAAAACTTCCGTTAGTATTTCTTTTAGTTTGGATTTCTGGTCAGCGATTCTGAGATGACATTTCTCTCTCCTAGCACTTAGGAATGTTATTGCATTACCTTTGGCCTTTTTTGTTTCTGATGGGAAGTTAGTCTTTGCATCATTATCCTCACATGTAGTTTGTCTTGTTCCTTTCTGGTTGAATTTAAGATTTCTTTCTGTGCATTTGCACTTTAGAAATTTGATTATTGTGTGCATTGGTAAGAGGTTTACTTTTTTTTTGTGGTAAGATTATTTATAATATACTCTTAGTTGTCTTACATTGTGTACATTAGGTGAGATCCTGCCGAACACCCTCCCTCCATTCACCCTACCCATGAATGGATACACAAATTGTGGTATATGTATACCAAGGAGAGGTTTGTTTTTTAAGAGTTCTGCTTAGATTGCTGAGCTCTCATTAGATCTACATGTTGATATTTTTCACTGATTTGAGCAAGTTTTTGCTGGATTTTTTCTCTCTTGATTTGTGGAACTCTGATTACATGTACTTTAGACCTTTCAATATTGTCTGACGGGTACCTAAAGCTCTATTCATTTTTTTCAATATTTTTTTAGTTGCATATTGAATGTTTTGATCTGTGTTCAGTTTCACTTACCATTTCTTCTATTCTAGTCTGTTGTTAAGCTTACCAAATTTTCATTTCAAATACTGTACTTTTCAATTCTAGAATTTTAATTTCTAGTGGTTTTCTCTGTTAAGAATCTCCATCTCTTCATTCATTTGGACCATCTTTTTATTAATCTGCTTGAAAATTTATTTTTTGTTATTTCAACATCTGTGTCATCTCCAGGTATGTTTACATGGAGTGGTTTTATCCTGGACTTAGAAGTCACATTTTTATTTCTTTTATTTACAGTCAGCAAAATTTTTATTTCATTTTGGAAAATGTAGAAGATAATGTTGTAGAGATTTTGGTTTCTATCAATTTCTGCAGAGTTTTGTTTTGCTCTTCTGCTAGGTAGTTGCATTATTGGTTGATTATCTTGTAGCTTGGTTTTATGCTTTGTTAAGGTAGGTCTGTAGAAAACCCAAATTATATACCAAGCCCTTCTGATTAGTCTCTTCTGTGATACCCAACAGCTGAAATCTGTGCTCAGTTATTTTAGCCATCCAGCTGTTAGCTTTCATTTGAGCTCCTCATATTCTCCCCGAGATTTACGTTTTTTAGAGTTCAGCCAAGCATTTCAGGGAAGGGTGAAGGCAAATTTTTGGATCTTCCCCAACTGTGGCTTTCTCCTTTCTGTGTCTTCCCTCCCTAATTTCTAGCCACATTTGTCATTGTGAAATTTTATCTTCTGGCTCCTTAAGTGAAGACACTAGCTTTCTTCTTGTGCAGCTACCACATGCCTTGGAAGTATGCTCACTGGATAAACCATTCAGATTTGGATTTTACCCAGAGTCTGGTTTTGTTCTTTTTTTAATTTTTAGCGTCAGACAGATAATGGGCTGATGTTGTAACAAGATTTGTGGGAGGCACATCTCATGCATGCACATGAAAAACCAATCATCACGCTTATGAACTACAAAAGGATGGTGGTTTTGTTCTTTTGTTGATCAGATCTTTTCCAGTTTCTTCCTACTCTGTTCATTTTCTTTTACCTTCAGATAGTTGTTTATAAAAATTTTATCCACAATTTATAGTTATTTTTCAAGATTAGCTCAATAGTAATTACTCTGCTATTACAAAAACATGAAATCATGATTTTTTTTCTTTTTTGAACTAGAATTTTGAGGATACAGACTGGCTCTAATTAGCATTTTTAATTCAGTGTGTTATGTCTGCATTTTAAGTGTGGGTATTCTAATACATTCTGATTTAATTTGTGTGTCTCAGTCTCTTTTTAATGGGTCTCTCAATTCTATACATCTGCAAATTGATAATTTCTTAAATCAGTAAATTCAACATATTGCTAAAGTAGACTTACTTTTACATAGCCTGTTTACTTTATATGAACTTTATATGAAAAATTCAACGAAATTCTTAGAAAGCTTTATCTTGTTATCAGTTAAGTTTATGATTTTTTAAAAAATTGTAGTCAGCAAGTTTAACAGGAGTTTTGAATGTACAATACAGTATTATTAACTATAGGAACAGTGTTGTATAGTAGATCTGTAGAACTTCATCTTGCATAGCTGAAACTTTGTATCTCTTGGATAGCAATTCCCCATTTCCCCTCTGATTTTACTCTCTTCTGATAATGTTTTAAATACCTTATAAACATAGAATTATGCATAATCATGATATTTCCAATTATCATTTTGCTATTTCTAATTTTAGTCCATTGTGGTTGGAAAAGATACTTGGTATGATTTCAGTCTTCTTAGGTTTGTTAAGACTTATTTGTGACTAACATGTGACCCATCTTGAAGAACGTTCTGTTCGCACTAAGTATATTCTGCTGCTGTGGAGTGGAATGATTTATATATGACTGTTAGGCCTATTTAGCCTATACTATTGTCCAGAGTCATACTGTTTCATATTAATTCTTGGACCATTTTATAATTTTGCTTCTTATGGGGTTTGGGTGCTAAAGCAATTGGGGTATATTGAAAATTTGTTACTTGATACATTTCAGGAAAACAGCAGTAGAACTCACTGATAGACTTTTCATTATTTAATAAAACATTTCCTCATTCCATAAAGATTCCTATACTCTTTTGCAGTCAGTCATCTACTTGAAAAGCAATCACAAACTTGATTTTTATCATCATGGTTTTTTTTTCTGTTTTAGATTGGCATATACATATATATAGACAGACATATAAAATATATATCTATAGTTTCTTTCATTCAACATAATATTTTTGAGATATATGCTTATGCATGTTACATCCATGACTAGCTCAGTTTCTTTGTATTACTAAATGGTTATTGCATTGAATTTTATATCATTGTTTCTAATCCATTTTAGTATTGAGAGTCAGCTGGATTGTTTGCAGTTTTAGTTAGTATGAATAAAGCTGTTCTTAACATTCATATAAAAGGCTCTTTGTGTGTGTATTTTTTTCCTTCTCTTATCTTGAGTGGGACTGTTGTGTCATAAGACATGTATCTTTTATTTTTTAAGAAACTGCCAGCTTGGCGCCCGTAGCACAGTGGTTATGGTGCCGGCCATATACACTGAGGCTGGCAGGTTCAAACCCAGCCCTGGCCAGCTAAACAACAATGACAACTACAACCAAAAAATAGCTGGGCATTGTGGTAGGTACCTATAGTTCCAGCTACTTGGGAGGCTGAGGCAAGAAAATTGCTTAAGCCCAAGAGTTTGAAGTTGCTGTGAGCTGTGACACCATAGCACTCTACTGAGGGCAACATAATGAGACTCTGTCTCAAAAAAAAGAAACTGCCTGTTTTCCAAAGTATTAATTTATACTCCCACAGGCAATATATATGATTTTGGCTACAGATTTTATTTTTATGTCAAGATTTCGTTATATAATACAGGTAATTTTTAATATTTATTTTTAATTCCTGGTAAATTCTTCTGATAAATAGCTCTCTCTTTTTAACTAAAAACTCTCTGAAGTGGAGATCTCAAGAATGTTATGTTTTATTTTTATAGGTAATAGCCAACTCTTTCAACTAATTTTAAATGCACTAAAAGTAGATTGAATGCTAGAATAGTTTTTATTCATCTTCACACACTGTAGATATTTTTAAATACCTTGAATTCATTTCTTTTCCATGTAAGGCTTACATATTAATTATGAGAGTTCAAAACTTAGAAATCTGAACGTGGCAGTGATTTTTGCTTACATATTACCATAACAAGTATGCATGAGTGTTTTAGCTCATCCCACGCTGCTGTGGTATTGTCAGGGGTTTCAACTGGCTGTCTTCTTGGTGTGGTTACCTTTGTTCTATGCTTTGGTCATCGTTGACTCCTTTAAGAAGGCTGCCTTGCAATGTCATGCTGTTCACTGGGGCGGCTGGGTGAATGAATATAAGTGGGTAAGTAAAAAGACACAACTGCTGTTAGAAAACCTGTCCCTAGATTAAGTAACGTTGTCATTTTGCACATTGAGCTGCTTCTGTGAATTTAATACAAAAGGTGGTACAGACTAAGAACTAAATGTCTCTGCTCTTTTTAATTTGAAACAACATATTAGATGACACTTAAGAAACAATATAACTTATACTCCGTGTGACATAGGTTTTATGAGTATGATACCAATATTAAGGAGACCCTAATAAGGGTACGGGAGTCTGGGCAAGTTGTCCAGATGATAAGTTAATTAAGCGGAGAGAAGATGGAAGTACTAAGAGGAATAATAGGAGCAATGAAATGTTCATGACTGATACTATGTATGATGAATATGCCTCATGAGGGTTTAAGCTGTAAGACACTAGAATGTTAGCTCCTTGAAGGCAGGATCTGTATGTTTTACATATCTCTATCCTTAGCATATGTATCCTTGCATATCAACTATCCTCTATCATGGTAGTAATATGTGTCATTGTAAGAAATTAATACATTTTTTTATTTTATTTTTAATTTTTAAAAATTTTTTTTGCAGAGGCAGAGTCTCACTTTATTTATTGCCCTCGGTAAAGTGCTGTGGCATCACACAGCTCACAGCAACCTCCAGCTCCTGGGCTTAGGCAATTATCCTGCCTCAGCCTCCCGAGTAGCTGGGACTACATGCGCCCACCACAACACCTGGCTATTTTTTGTTGCAGTTTGGCCGGGGCTGGGTTTGAACCCGCCACCCTTGGTATATGGGGCTGGCACCCTATCCACTGAGTCACAGGCACCGCCCAATATGTATTTTTTGACTAGAAAGGGAGAGGCAGTTGTAACTGGATTTTCGAAGGTTTTAACTCTACGAAGGATGTAACTTTGCATAATTGATATAAACATTTGTAGAACAGTTGAGTAAATATTATATTTCAGGTCGAATAATTGGAGGTTTATTATGTTGGCATAGGAGCACTGAAATGCTTTCTTTTAAATTTGGGTATAATGCATTTTGAAAGAGTGTTTTGGGAAGGACAGTATATGCATGTGAAGTATTGTGAAATAGTGTTTTAGGACGATTTAAGAGAAATTCTAGCACAAAAGTCTAAGTCGGTATATCAAGAAAGCCTAAAATAAAAAGGTGGCTGAGGAGAATCGAAGATGATGCCACTTTGCAAATTGGGTATAGTAGTACTACCTGCAATATTAGAAATATCAACAGTTAGAGTCAGATGTGATCCACATGCATAGGAAGAAGAGATGATGAAGGGTATGTGAAGAGTTTGACTTTTTATATTATGATGGTGATGATGATAAGAAAGTCAGATAAAAGTTAGGAATTTGGAGATTCAGGACCCAGAGAACAAGAAATCTTCTTTTGGAAATTGACCATTCAAAAGGTAGAGAGTCATAAAACTAAATGAGCAAGCAGTCCAAGAGAAAGAGCATAAAATGAAACCATGGAATGAAGGGTAGGCACATTCATTTTTTTTCAAACACAGTGGGCAGAAATGATAGGTTGTAGAAAAAGGGGCCCTAAAGTTAGTATCATTCAGTAAATCCCAGAGAGGTGACATGACTAACAGGATCAGATGCTGGATAGCAGAGGTATGCAAATATAGCCCATGGCCTATCCCTTGTTTTTATTAATAAGGTCTATTTGAACTCAGCTACTTCCATTTGTTTACATACTGACTTTGGCTGATTTTATGCAAGAGTACACAGAATGGCCCATAATCATCTGGCCCTTTAAGGAAAAATTTGCTGCTCTTCGCAGTAGAGACTTAAGAAATGAAGACCAAGAGGGCAGCCATTATATTTTATGAATATATAAACTCTATTCTATGTTATATACTATATCTGATGCTCTTCCTAAGGATCCAGGTTTCTCTCTGCTAGAGATGACCTGAAAGAGTTCAGTTTTGACCTGTGAACAAATGTTTGCTGGTAACCTGCTGTGTACCTGGCGTTATGATACAGGAAGAGGCTAGATGGCAAGAGATTAATGAGTGAGTAAATGGTAAAGAGTAAAGGTAATAAAAGTTTCTTTTGTAAGTATGGAAAAAAAAATGAGTGGTAGTTGAATAGGTATATGAGGAGGAGATTTTTAAATATAGAGAAAATATGAAAAGAAAATTTTTACAGAGTTCTTCTGAGAGAAACATAGTGTTATTGCCATTACAAGAATTAATGGTCTAAGACTTGAACGTGGGGAGTACACAGGCCTCATTACAGGAAATGAATAGAATTGTTTGTGGAATTAAGTTAAGAATAGTAATTGCTCACACAGCTGTTTTTAAATAGCAAATTGTGTTAGGTAATCAGCAAAAATTCACTCAAATGTACTTGATAGTTATGCAGAAACTGCTTTATTGGTACTGACTTATGATCCTAATGGGTACTATAAAAACAAACAAACAAAAAACCTTTGTATGCAGTTTTCACATTGGTACAGTATTGTATATTTTTTAAAGTGTAAGTGCAATTGTAATGTTTTCCTATTCCATTTCTAATCACCAGACCCAAATATAATTGTCTTGTTTGAGAAGAGCAGCAGCATGAACTTTATGAGCTCACAGAGCAATGAGGTGTGATCTCACTGAAAGAAGGAGTATCTATTTGATTGTTTCTCTGACATCCTGCCTAGACAAAGTGCAGTCTAGTCTTTTATTGTACGGTTGGATTTAGATCTACTGATTTCTTTGTTTTTTGTTGGTTCCATCTGAATTTTTTTTGTTTGTACCTCTCTTTCGATTTGAATTTTCTTAGAACTCCATTTTAACTTATTGACTAGCTTTTTAGCACTGCCTCTACTCCCCTGCCCTCTGTAATTTCTCTAGGGATGTTAATACACTTCATTAACTTTTCAGAGTCTATTTAAAGTTAATATTGTGCCACCTCATGTAAAACACAGAAATCTTTCGTCCTCATAGGTCTATGTCCTATATAGGTCTCCAGTATTTATTGCCTTTATGCCTTAACTGTTATGTCTGTTACATCAAAATGCATTGTACTCCTGTAAGAGAAAATTATTTTTGCTTTAAGCAACTTTATGTGTTTTTAAAACATTGAAAAGAAAATGGTCTTTTTGTGTACTATATCTGATGCTCTTCCTAAGGATCCAGGTTTCCCTCTGCTAACAATTTTCTTCAGCCTAAAGAACTTCTTTTTAGTATTTCTTGTACAGAAGTTATGCTGGCAATAAATTCTTGATTTTCTTTTATTTGAAAATGTCATGAGTTCATCTTCATTCTTGAAGGATATTTTTATCTACCATGGAATTTTGATTAATAATTACTTTTACCACCTCCACCATCCCCAAGCACTTTAAATATATTTTTTGCATTTGCTGGCATCCATAGTTTCTGAAGACAAGTCTGTAGTTACTTGAATCGTTTTTCCTCTTTGTGTAATGTGTGTTTTTCTAGTCGTTTTCAAAGTTTTCTCTTGGATTTTTGGTTGTCAGAAGCTTGACTATGGTGTGCTTAGGTGTGATTTTCTTCGTATTTACCCTGTTTAGGGTTCATTGAGTAAAGTCGTTAATTGGTAAATTTATGTCTTTCACCACATCTGTACTTTTTAGTTTTCATTTCTTTCTACTCTATTCCTTATGTTCTCTCATTTTACCTTTGTTAGGCTTTGTTTCGCCCTTAGGTTTCTGAGGTCCTGTTCATTAATCTTTTTTTTCCCTCTTTTCATCATTGGATAATTTCTATTGATTTGTCATTAAATTCACTTAATCTTTCCCCTGTCATCTCCATTGTCTCTTAAGACCATCCAGGAAAATAATTTTTTTTTAATTTCAGGTATTTTAATTTTATAAAGGTTTTTTCCTGAGATTTTCAGTCTTTTTATTCATGATTAACAGACATTCTTTACTTCATTGAGTATAGTTGCAGTATCTGCTTTAATGACCTTGTCTGAAAATCCCAACATTTGGATCATCTTGAGATTGGCTTCTGTTGATTATCTCTTCCCTTACAATTGGATCGCATAATACTGTCAAGAAATTTTGGATATGTGGAGTATTATTTGTGGAAATTTTGGTTCATTGCAAGTTCTTCCAAAGTATTTTGATTTGTTTTAATGAGCCATTACTTTTGGTTAAAGTCAGGGAAAATTCTCTTTCCTGAGGTTAGCTACTCACATCTTAATTTGATTCTTCTAGCCTCAGCTGCAAACTGCCTTGGGCTTTCCCTGTGAATGTGTGCTCCAGTGCTCAGCCAAAGACTTGGACAAAGATGGACCAAAAATTTGGGGCTCCTCTTTTTTCTCTCTCCCTCCTTTTGGGGATTCTGTTCTCACTTTCTGCAGAGTGTGATTGTCCTGGCCCTGTCCTCTTTTTTTCCCTTCGGCCAGAAAGACAGTTTTCTTTTCTTTTTTTCTGTTGTTGTTTTTTTGTTTTTTGTTTTCACTTTCTCTTTTGAAACAGAGTCTTACTCTGTCACACTGGGTAGAGTGCTATGGTGTCATTATAACTTACAGCAACCTCAAATTCTTTAGCTTAAGAGATTCTCTTACTTCACCCTCTCAAGTAGCTGGGAGTGTAGGTGCCTATCATGACACTTGGATTTTTTTAGAGATGGAGTCTCACTCTTGCTCAAGGTGGCCTCTAACTTCTGAGCTCAAGCAGTCCACTGGCCTCACAGTGCTGGGATCCCAGGTGTGAGGGCGGACAGTGAGTTTTCCATTGGAGTTTTAGTTGCTACAGATTATGGCCCCTTGCCTGCAGAACAAAGGACAAAGCTTTCAGAAAAAGAAATTCACCCATTCTGGCCTCTTCTTCCAAAGTTTATGTTTCTATTCAAAAGCAGCTTATTTTTATTCACTTACTAGAGCCTTGAGAGCAATGGTTCTCAACCTGTGGGTCGTGACCCCTTTGTAACAATGAAAATACATCCTGCATATCAGATATTCACATTATGATTCATAACAGTAGCAAAATTACAGTTATGAAGTAGCAATGAAAATAATTTTATGGTGGGGGGGGGTGTCACCGCAGCATGAGGTACTCTATTTAAAGGGTTGTGGCATTAGGAGGCATTAGGAAGGTTGAGAATCACTGCTTTAGAGATAAAGAAGGTCAAGGATAGTGGGGGAGGGAGAGAGGGAGAGAGTCTATCTCTCCCTTACCTCCAGGATCTCTAGTAGCTATTTCTAAGAGAAAGAATAGTAGGAGATGGGATCATAAGAGTGTGAGGCAGAACCTGTAGAACATTGTACAAAGGAGTCTAATCTTCTTTTTCCTCTGCTGCATGTTGGAAGAATAGAAGAGTTGTCTTGGGCCATCTATTAAATACACAAACACTAATACTCTCATTGGGCCATGCACCTGTATCCCCAGATACTTGATCAGGATGCTGAGGAGAAGGATCACCTGAACCCAGGAGTTTGAGGTTGTTATAAGCTAGGCTGATGCCAGGGCACTCTAGCCTGGGCAACAGAGTAAGCCCCCCCCTCTAGTTCCTGTGTAGAGAAGACAGACTGTAAGAGAAGGAAGAAGAAAGGGGACCAGTCAGGAGACTTTTGTAGTAATCCAGATCAGAGATGATTTGACTTTGTTAGAAATATCTTGCCATAGTCAGGTTTTGGAAATGTAAACTTTGTAAGATAAATCTAATGGGATTGTATGGTTGAGAGACTGAGAAGGGAAAATTTTTGATGAGACCTCCAGAGTTGATCTCCCTGCACCCCCCTACCTTTGAAAAAGACTTGACTGTGCTTTTAGTACCTCATAACACTGACATTTGTGTTTAAGTGCGGGGCTTTAGCGTTTAGACTGGTGAGGAACCTTCTCCTTGTTTCTCATGGACAGAGGGAGGCCCTTCCTTGTTCTCAGAAAATTGACAGCTACTTTAAGGGAGATTTAGAGATAGCTCAAGAGGTTTTTTTAGTGTTGGAAGATCCCTTCGGACAAAACAAATCCTTAAGATACCAAATCACAAATCATGAGACAATTTCCAATGGATGGATCCCAAGTTTCCCTCTGGGTACTTATTAGTTTCAATTTCTGTCAGGCAGCTTTCTATTTTACTTTCTATCTTTTTTGTTTTTTGAAGACAAAGTCTCATTATGTCACCCTTGGTAGAGTGTTGTGATGTCGCAGCTCACAGCAACTTCAAACTCTTGGGCTTAAGTGATTCTCTTGCCTCAGTCTCCCAAGTAAGTGGGACTGCATGCCCCTGCCACAACATCCGGCTATTTTTTTGTTGTAGTTGTCGTTACTGTTTTAACAGGCTTGGGCCTGGTACAAACCTGCCAGTCCCAGTGTATGTGGCCAGCACCCTAATCACTAGGACATCAAGCCATAGTTTCTATTTTTCTTAAAGAGATAGACTCACATTTTCTTTTGGCCCTACACTCTTCTTTGATAAAATCACTGGATTTTCCTGTGTAGTCTGTATCTTTACAGGACATTTATATTAGAGTGATGTGGTTAGTAACAATAATATAGCAAAAATCTGTTTGAAAATTATCTTTGAAATTAGCCATGTGTTCAATATTCTATTGTACTTTGGCACAGAAGACTTTATTGCAGTGTCCCTACTTGTAAAGTTTTGTTTTCAACAATGCCAAAGAACTCCTGATTGAATTTTAAGAGATGGTTTGAAAAGGTGATTCCTTTTAATCTTTTTACTGCACTTACTTTCTTACGTTATGTTTTTTATGACTGTTTATCCAACAGTTCATTGTATAGAATCCTTAATTCTTTTTAAGTAAAAAACAAACCTGTGACCAATATCATATACTTCTTATAAGGCAGTATATCTTAACCTATATTTCCAGATAGTTTTACTCTTTTATGAGTTTTCCCCTTTTGTTTTTCATTAATGTGTGGCATAGTAAAGAGCTTGTTACTATATTCTAATTGCTCCTATTTCACAGTGAATTTCTGGAAAGACACATTGGTAGAGGTAATTTATGGGTTATCTAAAATCTGAAAAATATAATAACAAATATTGATTGCAGCCTTTGTGTCTATGGAATATAATTATTCCACAAGTAAAATTGAATGAAGAAACTGTGTGCAAATAGGCACATACATAGATAGCTTTGGTTATCTGATAGAGGTATCTCCAGTCAGGTTTCTTTCATCTAATTGTTTTTTTAATTCCCTTACAGCAGATGGCAATCCTGCAAAGCATATTATCTTTGTCTTATTTGTGACAGTGCTGGGATTTGATATTTTTGGAGTATTTGTTAAGATAAAAAAACTTAACTCTATATTTGTTAAGACAAAAAACTTGATTTTAGTGTTACTAAAGGCAGAGACAGTGAGATGGGGGAAGGAAGGAGGGGTGTGTGTTTGTGTATGAATCTCTGTGCTCTTCCTCCTGATGTTATATTGCCCTTTTCCCACAGAGTTAAACTCTTGTGTGTGTTACCCAAGCACTGTAGCCATACTGACTTTCCTTACAGCCTTTGCTGTAGGGATATCCTAACTACTACTCTACTCTCTCTATTCTTTGTATCTCAGTTTTTTTCTCTTCATTTTTCCTAGCTCTCAAGATTCTCCACTACTGCCTGAAATATTTTCCCAGTCCCAGTCTTTGTTCTTACTTTACCCTGTCTTAGTTCAGAGTGGCAGGTTCTTTCGTGATAGGTCTGATAGTGGCAAGTGGAAGAGAAGGAGCAACTTTGCTCCTGGTTCTCCCATTTTACCTCAAGGCAGATTTTGTCTGAGCCTCACCAAACTTTGAGTGGTGCCTTACATACTCATATTCTGTCGTGTTAATACTCTTTGTTTCAAAAGCCCACATTGAGGAGGGCAGGTATTTAGGGCATAGAAAAGGCATTCAACCCCCAAAACCTGTTTCCAGGTTTTGCTAGTAGATTAAAACCTGGAAAAGCCCATAGGACTCTGTGCTAGCTTGATGAAGGGGAAGCGGGGGATATAAGCTGGGAGATAGGTTTTTGATTGACTCCCAAAACAGAGTGCTCTTAATCAAAAACTAGTGGTGGTGGCAGTCGAGCATAGCAGGTAGAATAATGCGTGTATTCTTTATAGAAAAGGGAGTAATACCAGATGCTAGACTTGGCTAAGAAGTTTACCTGCCTGTGTATATAGTAATTTATGATTTGTTCTTAGTTACTTTTCCTCCTAAATGTTTTTACAAAAGAAGGAGGCAGATTCCTTTTATTAAATTCACAAACCATTATTTATAGATATATGTTCTAAAATTTAATGTTATTGATTGGAAAATGTTAAAAATAGCATGTAAGATTTTAAAAATAGGCACATGGAATCAGTATAGTATATTTTGGATTTTATATACCTGTTTCCAATCAGAGAAGCAGGTACTAAGAGATTATAGATATAAAAGATTAAAAGGGAAGAGTCTTTATGTTAAATTGATTATCCTCCCCACCCTTTTCTTTGAGACAGAGTCTCACTATGTTACCTTTGGTAGAGTGCCATGGCGTCACAACTCACAGCAACCTCAAACTCCTGGGCTCAAGCAATTCTCTTGCCCCAACCTCCCAAGTAGCTGGGACTACAGACACCTACCACAGTGACCGGCTATTTTTTTTTTGTTTTTGCAGTTGCTATTGTTGTTTTTTAGCTAGCTCAGGCTAGGTTCGAACGCAACAACCTTGGTGTATGTGGCCAGCACTGTAACCACTGTGCTATGGGTGCTGAGCCTAAATTGATATCCCTTTTAATCCTGTTGAATAGAAATAGAATAGATTAATCTATAAGAAAGTCAAATAAGACTCAAATTGTTTCTACCATTTAATTATCACTAAATGTTTGATTACATCTACCTTTTTAGTCTGAATCAAGGAACTAACTTATCTAAAACTGTCAAATTGGCATACATGTACTAGAAATGGTAATGAAAGGAAATATATGGGAATGATAGTTCAGACATTACAGAAGTGTTTTTTCCATTGCCACTATGTTGCAACTATGGTATATTTTCTTGCCCATATATAGTTTTTAAAATTTTGGTCAATTTGTGTATAAAGAAATTTTTCTTCTGTGGATAATTTTTTCTTCTTCTTACCTTGGTCTCATGGTTGAAGCTGTGGAAGGTTTATTATTCCTGTCATATTTCTGTGTTTGTACAACTATTGTCTTCAGCAGAAAGGAGTCATTGATGCTAAAAGATGACTCTTGCCTTTGTCAGTGCCAGCCACAACCTTTTACTCAGAGTCTGGTTATGTTAACAATAAAACTACAGAGCTCTGAGTTTAAAACCTAGTCAGATCCTTGTCATTCTGTAACATTGAATGTTACAGAATCGTGAACATTGTGAACATCGTACCCCCTTCACATCCAGTATCAGTGGTGTGTAGTGCTCTTTAGCTGGTGGCTCAGTCACCTCATTAATTATCATTTTATTTAAACTTTACTTTTCCTTCATTTTATGGAAGGAATTAGGAGTTATTTGATAAAAATTGCAAAAAAAATGTGGTTTCACAGAATTTCATGTATCTCTTTTAAATTTTGCCTGAGATGTTATCAGTAGCTGACACCTATCTTCTGTATATTTTCTGTTACAAATGTGTATAAAATATACATAAGGCCCAGATCTATTAATCACTTGATTTAAGAAAATTCAGCCATAAAAAAAATAAATTGGATATACATTTTTTCATTAGGACGAGATTCACCGAAATAAGTTTCCCTTATGTCGATGGGAAAGTATGAGGGTTTTTTTTTTTTTTTGTATGCAACTTTTCATGAAATTAGTTGCAGTTTCATACATTGTTATATATTAGTGGATTTTGTAGGTTAATACTGGTAGTGGCCTTTGTCTTGAATATGGTCTCATAGGAACCCTGTTTCCTGGTGTGGTGCTGATGACAAGTAAAAGTGCTTAGAAAAACTGATGATATTAGAGTGATGCTAACAAAGTTTTTTTATGTAACACTTCCCAACTTTAAAATTCTCGGCTTGGCACCTGTGGCTCAATCAGCTAAGGTGCCAGCCACGTACACCTAAGGTGGCCGGTTCGAATCCCCAGCCCGGGCCCGCCAAACAACAATGACGGCTGCAACCAAAAAATGGCTAGGCGTTGTGGTGGGCGCCTGTGGTCCCAGCTACTTGGGAGTCGGAGGCAGGAGACTCGCTTGAGCCCAGGAGTTGGAGGTTGCTATGAGCTGTGATGCCATGGCACTCTACCCAGGGGGATAGCTTGAGGCTCCGTCTCAAAAAAAAAAAAAAACTTCACAAAGGAGATAAGAATTAATGACACATGATCCTTGTCAAAGAAGGAAATGTTAAATAAGACCATCACCAAAATGAAAAATTATTCAGTTTTTGACAAGTTACATCGCAAAGATGCTGAATTTGCGGTCAGAATATTAAGTATCATTATAAAGCAGACACCAAGTGTTAGGAATTCTTTACACATATAATGTTTAATTAAAAATGTATGGCATAACAGACAAATCAATGGTTAATACATGAGTAAGCTGGTGGAATTCAGCTATGTGAAAGGAGAAAGTGATACTGAATTCTAGAGTCTTGATTGTAATTTAGCACGTCAATTTTGCCACTTCATTTAACCTCTGGTGCCACAGAAGAATCTCCATCAATATTAGAGTATTGGGTTAAGTCATCCAGGTACCTTCTAGTCCTATTACTTTGTGATTGTAAATAAAATATGATCTAGGTAATTGTTAAATATTAAGTCAGAAAATAAAGCTTAGTAAGCAACATAAATAACTAGGATACAATCTTAGAAGATTGATTTTCTTACTACCATTTCACTCATTATGTTCTTCTATCTCCCTTTATGTGACTATTTTATCTTTTTGAAAAAATTAAGTGGGTTTGGCACCCGTAGCTCAGTGGTTAGGGTGCCAGCCATACACACCTGGCCAGGGCCTGCTAAACAATGACAACAATAAAAAAAAAATAGCTAGGCATTGTGGCAGGCGCCTGTAGTCCCAGCTACTTGGGAAGCTGAGGCAAGAGAATCGCTTAAGCCCAAGAGTCTGAGGTTGTTGTGAACTGTGATATCACTGTGTTCTACTGAGGGCAACATGGTGACACTGTCTCCCAAAAAAAAAAAAAAAAAAAAAAAAGCAGTCTTCAAAAACAAACAGGGCAGGATTGTTTCCAGACCTTTCCATTTGCACAGTACACCTCTCACCAACCAATTTGTAGGTAATTTTCATGAAGACAGTACCAGGGCACCTGCCACTGACACTATTATAGCAGTAAGAGATATTATATAAATAGGAGTGTTAGCAACCGTCACGATGACATCTCATTTCACTGAAGTATTTTATTTATTTTTCGAGACAGTCTCACTCTGTCACCCTGGGTAGAATGCCATGGCAACATCGTAACTCACAGCATCCTCAAACTCTTGGGCTCAAGTGATCCTCTTGCCTCAGACTTCTAAGTCACTGGGATTATAGGCACTGGCTAGTTTCTCTATTTTTTAGTAGAGACAGGGGTCTCACTCTTGTTCAGGCTGGACTTAAACATCCTGAGCTCAAGTGTTCCATGCACCCTGGCCTCTCAGTGCTAGGATTAAGCAGTGGTTCTCAACTTTCCTAATGCTCTTTAATACAGTTCTTGTGGGTTGTGACCCACAGGTGAGAACCGCTGGATTACAGGCATGAACCACCACACCTGGCCTCACTTAAGTATTTTAATTAAGACACTGAGGGCAGTGCCTGTGGCTCAAAGGAGTAGGGCACTGGCCCCATATACCAGAGGTGGTGGGTTCAAACCCAACCCTGGCCAAAAAAAAAAAAAAAACTGCCAAAAAAAAAGACAGTGAATTTAATTTTCAATTACCCATTTAATGTCCTTTATTACTGAGCTGTCACTAAATTAGAATTTGTTCTTATCCATAAACTCATTTTGACTTGCTTCTCCCATTCTCAAGATGTCTAAAAAAAGAGATAGCAACAGCTTCATGTATTCAATTTAAAAATAATGTAAAATCACTGATATTGACAATGTTTGTGTTCATCAGTAACTATGCTACTGTATTAAGGACTTAACATTTTTTTTTTTTGCAGTTGTTGGCCAGGGCTGGGTTTGAACTCACTACCACTGGCATATGAGGCCAGTGTCCTACTCCTTTGAGTCACAGGAGCTGCCTAGGACTTAACATTTTTTCAACAAAAAATCAACTTCTTACCACAGGAGAAAAAAAAAATAAAAAAAAAATCAACTTCTTAAAGAGTAAAACCAACTTTTAAAATTAAAAAAAAATCACGTGACCATAAAAGAACAATCACTGCTATATTATTTCAGGAAAACAATTTTGTATTAAGACCAAACACTGACAACTGTTCTTCCTGAACCAGAATTCCTAAACAGAAATTATGTAAGGATGGTGACCATGTATCTGTTTTTTTTCCCAGTGAAGTCATGGTTTACACTTGGTGCTGGAGTAATTAATAATACGGCTCCCTTTTACACTAAAAATTCCCCAGTTTGGATAATTTACGTGGTCACCTTTGTTGTAACTGACACTAAAGAAAACTTTGGTCGACATAAAATGAAAGCTGGAGTTAACTCTTTTCTTCTAACAGTCAAGTAGAGATCATGAGGAAAAGGAACTTCTCCTTATATACAAAATTAAAAACACTAAACACAAATATTTCCTTCCTCCCAGGAAGTATCACATTCATCACCATGCAAACACTATTGGATTGTTGTAATAGCAAGCAGCCCAAAGTATAGTTATGAAATTACTGCAAGAGGTTCATGAATCTAAATACACTAAGCACTACCTACAGATATTTGTCTCACTTATATAAGGGGTACTAAAAAAAGTATATGCATCTTAAGAAAACTCTCTATATTAAAATTATAATACTCAATTACAAGGTTGGACAACTAAAGTTTGTGAACTCGTCCCAGAAAAAGTGCTACATAAAACCTCGTTGCTGAATATCACTCCAGTCAACTTCAAAGTACTCCTCTTAGCCACCTAGTGACCATAATGATATTCAGCAATAAAGTATGCAGCAAGTTATCCAGGATGAGTTTGTGAACTTAATTGTCAAACATTATATAACAACAGCTCTGATGGCCATTCCAGAAAGAGTTCCAAAATTGCTCTGAAGGGGTGGCGCCCGTAGCATAGTGGGTAGGGCACAGGCCACATACACCCAGGCTAGCAGGTTCGTACCTGGCCTCAGCCAGCTAAACAACAATGATACCTCAACAACAACAACAACAAAAAAAACAGCTAGGCATTGTGGTGGGAGCCTGTAGTCCCAGCTACTTGGGAAGCTGAGGCTTAAGCCCATGAGTTTAAGGTTAGTGTGAGCTGTGATGCCACAACACTCTACCCAGGGCCACAGCTTGAGACTCTGTCTCAAAAACAAACAAACAAACAAAAAGCAAAATTGCTCATAAGGGTTAACCAGAATATTAAGCATTGAGATATGTAGCACTTTTTCTAGGATGAGTTTGTGAACTTAACTGCCTGACCTTGTATACTGAGTACTATAATTTTAATAGTTTTTTTCCTTTTTAAAAATATATGTGTATATTTTTGCACCTTATGTATGTAGATGCTTTTATGACTAATGAAATTAAAATCTTGGGTTAGAGCACTAAAACATGAGAAAATTTGGAGCAAAAATACCAACTATATGTTTCAGGCTGAAAACCTAAAGTTCATAAATATATTCCCATAAATTAAGTGTATCTTAAAAATATACCTCACCTGATGAAAGGAAAAACAAAATGATTATCTGGGAAACTTCCACGTTCAAAGTTGAAAAAAAAAATGAAGGAAAAAAATGGACATAGAAGTATTACTTCTTACACTGGTTATCAAAACCTTAATGTATTACCAAGTTGGATACTCTGGAAATCAGTGGTCTATAGGTATGTATGTATTTATTTGTTTTGGGGGTCTTTAGGCTTTTCTGTTATACAAAAACTTAAGGAACAGGACCTAAGAAAACTGTTCCTGTCCTAGGCAGCGGCCCAAAATTCTAGCACCTCATTGGTCCGGGTTTGACTGAAGACTTTTCATTTTCCTTTTTTTTTTTCTTTTGGGACAGAGTCTCACTCTGCTGCCCTTGGTAGAGTACCATCGCATCACAGCTCACAGCAACCTCAAACTCCTGGGCTTAAGTGATTCTCTTGCCTCAGCCTCCCAAGTAGCTCTGTCTACAGGCGCCTGCCACAACGCCCAGCTATTTTTTTGCTGCAGTTGTCATTGTTGTTTAGCTGGCCTGGGGTGGGTTGGAACCTGCCACCCTCGGTTTATGTGGCTGGCACTATAACCACTGTGCTATAGGCGCCGAGCCTATTTTAATGACTAAAAATCACGAAATACTGGTAACTTTCAGGTACTTAGAAACGTTACCCTTTGAATTCTCAGGGAAAGTACCCATCATAAAGAATGCCCAACACCAACTAATGTATCAATGAGCCTATCCAATTACAGAGCCTATAAAACAGAATAATAAATATTTGTGAACATGCATTGCATATAAAAATCAGGAGACGCAACAAAAAAAATTACCTGACTTTTATGACATAGTATTGAAATACAATAAACTGGATTTTAGTTTTCTTCACTCTCTGCTCTAGGAAAAAAAAGAATCCATTATTCTCCTTCTTTTATAAGATATACATTTTTTTTTTTGAAACCAACATATCCTAAAAAAAGCACATCCTATGTATTTTAGTTAGGACACACACACCATAACCCAGCCAAATTATGTATTAGTATGAGCATTTCAGGGGACCAAGGAGGTCAGAGGGGACCAGAAGTCAGATAAAAGATTAAATGCTGAGAGCCAATCTATCTTTTAATATAAACTTGGTTAAAAGAGGGCTTTCCTTATTAGACCAGAAATTATTTCCAGACTCTGACAGTCACTTTCAAGGACTCATCTGATGAGCCCAAGGCAGGAACTAAAGTATTAAAAATCATCAGGACACTTTATGCTAAAGAATGGCTGTAACATTTTTCAGTTAAGAGGAGAGTATCCTAAAATGATATTTTGAAAGTTCTGGATTGGTCTTTCTAGGTAATCTGTATTTTTACAGTTTGGGAAAGTGACTGGGAGGGCCTACAATTGTGTTTGCCTGGCCTCAAGGCCTCCAGGACAGACATAATTGTACTGATGGGGTGATATGAATAGCTATTTTTTCTATAATTACAAAGAGCGAAAGAAATGATCAGTAGCAGTATGTTTATTATTTCTTCCCCTCTTCAATCAGCCAAAAGCACTGCGGTTAATTCTGATTCAGGAAATGCAGACTCTTTACTTTCAGGGAAAAAAAAATACATACACACTCACACACACACACACACATATATCTCGAGTCCTTGCAAATGGTGAATGACAAATTTGATATAAAAGCTTCTTCTTATCCCAAAACGACAAAAATTACCTAAAAACCAAGTCTACTAGACCTCCGATTCCCGGACTAACCTGTGGAATAAGTATGGTGAAACTGTCTAGAGAAGGAATGTGGCTGTCTCCTCCATCTTGAAATTAATCAGCATAAGGGAAAAAAGGACTGAGTATTCAGGAAGCAGAAGCCCAACCGGTTAATACTAGTTACTAAGCAATGGCGTACGTGGCAGGTACCGCCCGCAGAAGCAGAGACCCTTAAGCTTTTTTTTTTTTTCTAGGAAGTTAAGGGCCAGGTAGCTGGCGAAAATTAACTTGAAAATAATTTTGCCCAATTCCCACCCCTACCCAGGGAAAAAACAACAAACAAGCAACGGCTTTTCCCTCCCTTGGGGGAGGGGCGGCGGGAGAGGAGGGAATCCTTCCTGGGATATCTGGTAAAGGATAAACCAGAATTATTGGATCAAGCGAGTAAAACACGTTTGCCTCAAATCCTCAGGGAAAATGTCATCGCGGCCCCAGGGGGCGCCTAACTGGTAATGCCCTGCAGAAGAGCTCAAAATGGGGTTTTGCAAATCCTGAGAAATCTAAAGGCCCAGGAGTTCCCAGCTTCTGGCTTAGGGCAGCCTGATTTTTTTCCTCTTTTCCCAAACCCAAGCCCACCACATAAAACGCGGAGAGATGAGAAAAGTCTCCTGAGAGAGAAGTAAAAAACCTGAGATCGTCTAAGATTCTCACGCCTGAGGCAGTAACTAGGAAATCGCCTTGCCCGATTTCCTACGGCTCTAGAAGGCCAGGTCCGCAGCTCTCGCGGCCACTGAGGGGAACTACTACTCTCTTCCTTCCCCTTCTTCAAAGAGCCCATTGACTATACCACCCAACTAAAATGGCAGCGGCGACTATGCCACGAAGCCCCCAGCAGTAACGGGCCTAAGGGCCGGAGGCAGTGCTGAGCCTCCGCCACGACGCGTCACTTGGGCCATTTTGAGAGAACGCGGCAGCCACGGCTCCTGTTTTGCTTTCGTTCTACACCCATTTCTCACAGGATTCCCAAGTCTTCACTTACTCAGTTTTAGGGTCAGAATCCGACTTGGTCGGTTCGGCCGCCACCGCCGAGGCTGCTCCGCGCCTCCCTTGCCGCCGCTTTCAAGCCCGTCTCCGAAGAATCGCTGGTCGAGACCTGCCTCTAGCCCAGCACCTGCTCGGAGACGTTGCTCAGGCAGCCATTATCTTCCCCATTGTTACCAAGCAGCAACAGGAAACGACTGCCCACAACAGGAAGTGATGATGCCGCGTCGGCGCCGCAGCCCCACTCCCAGCCTGTTAGCCAATCCCAGTCGATTCCTCGAAAAGCCTCGGAGGGAGGAGGAAGAGGACGGCCGAGGACGCGGCTAGGCGGGGAACGGTTTGGAAAAGGAAAGCGGCTGCGACGCCCACCACGTGACAGGCCCCACCCTCCTCCTCCATTTTGAATTATGCCGAGATATTCGCGTTGTGAGAATTGTGGGAATCTTTGCTTTCCCATTTTGAAAGCTGAAGGACGTCACCATCTGACTCCTTGAAGCCTTTTTTCAGAAAGCGAGAAATTTGATATTAGTCTTACCTGGCATGGATTCATGCAATCAGGCCAGCTCAGTTAATACAGCATTCTACTTTTCATTCAAGAAATTTATTAAGCGACAACTGTATGTCAACAGACATTTTAATAGAGACCAAAATTAAATAAGATATTAAACAAGAAATTAAAATAGATAAAAATTCCAGTTCTCATAGATTTTTATAATGTACTAAGGGCAAGGGACAATTTAAAAAATATATATATATATCACGTGACAAAACTAGGGAGAAAAATAAAGCAAGGAAGAGGGGGACGGGAGAGTGCACTGTAGGGACAAACGGGGACTGTTATGTTTAGAAGAGTAGGAAGAAACTATCTCTTTGAGGCCGTAAACCTAAAAAGTACTTTGAAAAAAGGTCGGTAAGTGTAAAAGGGTGGGAAAATCTGATAATGTTCGAATTCGCAAAAGGGCAATTAAGAAAGGCCTTTCTTAAACCGTAAAACCTGAAAGAATCGAGGGAATGCGCCACACAGCATGCCACGCCCATTGTCACAGTTAAAGGAAAACAACCCTACTGAAGTTTTTAGGGTGTCCTTTGTTTCTTTTCCCATTTTTCTGTTTTTTGATAACATTCCAGCAATGCTGGCTTTCTTACTATTTTTCCAACAAACGTAACTTATTCCCACCTCACCTACTTTAGCCAGACTGGAATATTTTCCTTTCATATCTTTGCTTTCAAAGCACCTCTCTAGAGAAGCCTTTTCTGACCATCCTACCTAAAATAACGACTTCCTCCAACCCTTTACCTTACCTGCTTAATTTTCTGTAAAGCATTTACTCTGAAAAATATGTTATTATTTTGAGCAGTAAACCTGTATTTCGTTTCTTAGGGTCCCCCAAAGAACAGATAGGAAGCCCTCAAATGTATTCTGAGAGAATTTCCCCCCCTCCGCATGATGGACGTTGTATTAGCCTGGAATGTAAGTAAAGTATTTCACTTTAAGCAATTAATACTATTAATTAACTATTCAGCTTCCCAGCAGGCTCACTGGTATTGTCATTTTCCATAGTGTGATACATGATTTATGTGTTGTGTCTCAACTTGGTTTTTGTTATTCTACATAATCGTGTACTAGAATACTCGTGTTTTCCTAGAATGTGTACACTGAATTTTTCAAGGGTCTGTAATTTTCATTAAGCCTGATATTCAGGTTATGACAAAATATTACCCACTTCTTGATATATTTTTGAGGCATATGTGGCTTAATGTAGAATATAAAATCATAAAAGTGGAAGAAAATATAGTTTGAGGAATGCAGAAAAACTTTCTAAACATGATACAAAATCCATGAAGGGAAAGATTGATAAAGACAATTTCACAAATAAAAGTAAAGCTTCTGCATGTCAAATTACAAGGCTACAAAAGTTAAAAGACAAATGACAAACTGAAAAAAAAATTCAACATGGCATACAACATCTAAGGAGTGCTATCTTTATAATAAAATACAAATGACACCTGGCAAAAATGCTACATATAAGATAAACACATATGGCTAATATCACTATTCTATAAAAAGCTATTATAAATTTTCTTTTTTAAGAGAGAGTCTCACTTTGTTGCCCTCGGTGAAGTGCTCTGATGTCACAGCTCGCAGCAACCTCCATCTCTTGGGCTTAGATGATTGTCTTGTCTCAGCCTTTGGAGTAGCTGGGACTACAGGCACCAGCCACAATGCCTGGCTATTTTTTGTTGCAGTTTGGCCAGGGCTGGGTTCGAACCTGCCACTCTCTGTATATGGGGCCGTCGGCCTACTCACTGAGCCATAGGCACCGCCCTATCAATTAATTTTTTAAAAGATAAATGTCCCATATTTAAAATGTGTGAAAGACATGAATGGATAATTCAAAAAAGGAGGAAACACTTGGCTGACACACGAAAATCAAACTTATTTGCAATCAAAAATGAAATAAAAACAATGAATTCTCTCTTTGCCTATTAGAATGTCAAAGATTTAAAAATTGATAACATTAGGTATTGATGAAGATCCTATGAAGTGGAAAAAAGAACAAGAATTTCACAATCTTCCTTTCATTTCAACAAAATGTATTGATCATCTACTATGGCTGGTTGCTAGGGATATATCACTAGCTATATCACTAAACCATAGAATGGAAGATCCTGGTGTGTGGCAAGACAGAAGTTGGACACATACTTAAATGTAAGGAACATTACAAAGGAGACATGCAGGTCCAATGCAGAGTATATAAAAGGAGCATTTAACTAAAAGAAGCTGCCATTTTTGAGGCCTGAAGGAAGAATAATGGTTCAGAGTGGGACGAATAGGAGGGAGTAACCCTGGGAGAGGGAATAACTTTTACACATTCCCTGGAGTGAGAAAGGGGAGACTGGGAAAGTCAAAGAATTTCTCTAGCAAATACTCTATTTTATTCTCTTCATAGCATTTGCCAGAATGGAATTTACATTGTTTATTGATTTTATTTATATGTTTATAATCTGTCAGTCTTCCCACTGTCCCCCCCACCCTGAAGGAGGGTAAACTCCATTATAACAGGCTTTGCCCCACCTCTTCATTGCTGTAATTTCCTAACCTAAAATATCTAATGGGCACTTAATCAATGTTTCTTGAATGATTCAGCAAATTAGCTTGCAGTTCAAATTAGAGATTTTGGATCTTATCCTAAGAGCAATAGGAAGTTGTTGAAGAGCTTTAGAAAGAACAGTCGTATGAGCTGATGAGAAGTTTTGTTTTTTTTAAAGGTCTTTATGTCCGCTATTGGCTGCTATATGTTTGAAACTGCACTTTTCTTTATAGTGGATAACCTCAATGTTTTAAGAGTCCAGTCCTCCTTTATCTGTAAGAAACTTGAATGGTTTTGTTTTAAATAAAGACATCCACAAAATATGTTTTTTAGTTTAGATATTGCCTCTAATGTCAATAAAACTGTTTTTTATCTTTTGAATCAGAATCACCACCCCAAATCAATTTAACCAAAGAACTAATGTCTGCCTCTTGGTTCTTGGAGGTTCCTTTTTGCCAAAGTTCATTCCTTTAGTAATTGACAATAAAATTCAAAATATGAATGAATTCTGCATATTTTTTCTGTTTGCAAAAGAAATAGCAAGATTGAGACAAGTGAAATATAATCAGTAATTCATCATTCATTCAGTTAAGTCATTCATTCGACAAATACTTATTGTGTGCTGAAGCTCTTTGCTAGGCCCTGGGGGTATAGATATAAAAGATATAATCTTTGTCTGAGGTTCACAAACCAGGAGAAGAGATGCATCCTGGAAGGATATAGTTTCATCTACCACCATTTTTTTAAAAAGTAAAAATTACCTAAAACTGATGCGTAGATTCTATTGTAGGTGCTCAGGTATCACTCTTTATAAAGTCTTGTTCACAAGTTTGTATTTATAGAATGTCAGCGGTCTTAAAAGTAAATGAAAGATTGGAGAGTAAAGCAACAAAGTATAAGAGTAAAGCTCTTTTATTCCTTTCCTTCTGTACAAAGTATTTTTAACCTAAAAGTCTTAAAAACAGCATCTTGTATTTTCACTTTAGGATTAATAGAAAAGATTACAATGGCTTTTGTTTCTGGCAGCACAATGCCTTGATGATACTGGCATAGTTATTGAAAACCTTTTAGTTTCTCTAGATTTCACTTTATCTCTTTGAAAAAGGTATATTTTGGTATACATACCTTCCCACAAATGCCTTGTAACTTAATTAATTGGGGGCGCTATCTCCTAGCAAAATATTCTCTAGAAATAGGAAGTATTATGGCAAATATTAAGACATATTAGAAACAAAGTATGTACTCATGCCTGATTAATTACATTAATATCAGGGAAACTCAGAGCAAATTTACTTCCATGTCTTCCCACCCCCGCCACCCCCCACCCACAGCTATTGCAACTTCAGCGAAAGGCTTCTTATATTCTGTGCTTCCTGGAAATATAAAGTAACCTGCCCAGTGAAGCAATATCAAGTGCCTTACATAATCCAATCATAAAGATTTCAGATGCTCTGCTTTAGAAAGCACAGGGCAGTTTTCCAATTTATACCAAAGAAACTAGATAGTAATCTTCTTGTAATGAATTAAGAGCAATATAACAGGGAGAAACCAAAGGCATAGATTTAGCAAAGATATAATATTACTATCTTATCTCCAATTACTGTAGTAGTCTCTTTTAATAAATAGGTTCTCTACCATTGAATTGTTTAAACCAGTGGTTCTCAACCTTCCTAATGCCATGACCCTTTAATACAGTTCTGGTGGGTCACAACCCACAGGTTGAGAACCGCTGTTTTAAACTGTGAAGAATGAAAAGTTTACAGTGTCTCTGACATCAAAAAACTTCATACCAAGTTTTTCCCTGGAGATAAGATGTCTCCACTTCTGCTTCTTATCTTGCTCCTCTATAGTCACTATAAAAAACTCAAGTCTATCTAGCCCTGCACCCACCTAAACTCTCATATCTGTAGATGTCAGCTATAAATCCACTTCTGTCTCCACCTGCACTGTTCTCCACACTCCCAACACTATCCACTGAAGCCCTCTGAGACCATGCATTCAATACTAATACTTTGCTCACTGTTCTTAGTCTATTTGGTAGACTCTACTCACCATTTTGACTGAAAAATGCCAGCTTCTAAAAGACCTCATCCACTCCAAGGACTTGCAGAGAGAAAAAATTCAAGTAAAGACTAACATCCTTCATAGCTCAAACACAGGAGGGGATTTAGGAAGGAAGCTTAATTAAAATACCAATTCCAGGCCAGGAGCACTGGCAGGTATATGCCTATAGTCCCAAATACTTGGGAAGCTAAAGCTGTGTTCAAGACTAGACTGGGAAATGTATCTTGTCTGAAAAAAATACAGATTCCAGGCTCTATGCAAAGATTCTGATTGAGATGTTTTAGGGTGGCACTCAGGAATCTTCATTTTAAATAAAATCAGATTATTAAGATGCAGGCTACCTGCAGAAAAGTTCTGGAGGATGAGCTTTAGTTAAAACAATAATAGCTACCATTTATTGTGTCCCTATTATGTGCCAGAAATAGTCACATTATCTCATTTAACTTTCACATGCTCTGAAAAACAACCTTGCAGGATGTTATGAGTATTTTGTAGTGAGGAAGATAAATACCAAAGCAGTGAAAAACAGGAAAAACAAAATTTAACTGTGATAATATGACTAGCAAATAAGGAAGATAGGTTTGGATTCTTACACACGTGTTGTTTCTGACAACCTAGATCTCCTAGCTCCTAAACCAAGTTTCAAGTGAATTATGCATTTGAAAAAATCACTGGCTGGGGCATTTGGTGCCCCAATAATAACTGGCAGAATGGTGTGCCTGAAGTACACCTTATAATATTAAAACAAGGCTTTTATTCTAAAACAGAATAAAACTATTCAGTAAATATTTTCTATTCAGTAAAGATTTAAAAGATGGAAAACATGGCTCTGCTGGCAATTTCATTCCTTGGAAGTTCTTTGCTGTATATCTTATAATATTAAAGATTTTGACTGGGCATTGTTGTTTCAAATATAAATTCTGTCTCACTCTCCTTTTCTTTCGTCGTCTTCTTTTTTTTTTTGAAACAGTCTCATTTTGTCACCCTCAGTAGAGTGCTGTGATGTCCTAGCTCACAGCAACCTCAAACTCTTGGGCTCAAGCGATTCCCTTGCCTCAGCCTCCTGAATAGCTGGGACAACAGGCTCCTGCCACAATGCCCAGCTTTTTTCTTTTTTTAGATACAGGCTCTCACACTTGTTCAGGCTGGTCTCAAACCTGTGAGCTCAGGCAATCCACCCGCCTCAGCCTCCCAGAGTGCTAGTATTATAGGCATGAGCCACCGTGCCTGGCCTCACTCCCCTTTTCAACCCCCACCTCCACTCCCCTTTCTCTCCCTCACTTTATTGCAGAAATTAGCCAACATCACCTATTTGGCTAGATCCATTACTTTTCTTCCTTAGAAAAAAAGCATTTGGAAGTGCTTGGAAAAAGGACATAGTCGTTGACTTCAAGAGAGCACTGGCAGTGCTTAAATCACTACTTTCAAGCACTCTAGATAATACACCTGTGAAAAAATGGCTTTCAATCTTTCATAACTCTATATTCCAAGGAGAAAATACAAGGATGTTTAAAAGTACACCTTACTACCTACATATAAGTAGGTAATAGAACAAGTATTTTTTAAGCATTTAAAATGTGTCAGGTTTTATACTAAATACCTTATTTAAGGCTCACAATAAACCTGTGGCATATGTATTATTATACCCATTTTACAGCTAGGAAGATTGATGTTTAAAGTAACTAATGAGACAATACAGCTAGTTAGTGGAGAAGCCAGGGACATAAACCATGTGCTTAAGCACTCTATCAAACCTCCACAAACCAACCATTTCTGTAGTTACATAGAAAAAGAGCTGCACATAGGTTATTAAAAAGTCACACCCACATGATTCAGAATAGGGAGAACTACAGAGTATTTTTATTTTGGATGCTTTTGTTTTCTCCATGAGAACTGGGTTTACAGATGCATTCATATCTCAAATGTTAAATTCTTCCCTGTTCTTTATAGTCCTTTCATATTGAATGGTGGCTGACTTGCACTGGTTTGAGCACTGAGCAAAGAAAAGGAAGTATCTGATGTTCCTTTTTACTCAGAGCACTCTCTTCTCCATCATGACTGCTCAGTAATTCCCACATTGGAAGGCATACTTATACTTTTGAAGGAAGGATTATTGCCTGAATCTGCCTGATTTTGAACACCTATAAGCCTTCCTTGATAGAGGTGAGTGTATTTCTTGAACAGAGTAAGGAGTTTCTCTGATCATGGATGCCAGTATTAGATTACTATTCCATTTTTTAAAGAAAATCTTCTACAGAAAGATACACAGTAACACAAATATCATCATACTAAGGCACCTAATTAGGTTTCCTACCTTCTTCTTTGGTCCAGAACTTGACTCAGCAGGAAGTCTAGAGTCATAAATAGAACATCAGACTTAAGCAGCAACAAAGATGGATTGGTCATTTTTCATTATTGTGGAGTTGAAATTATACAGCTTGACATGCTGCCCATTGAATAAATGCAATACAAGATCAGGTGAGGAACCTAAGAGACACTTATATAGTTAATACTACCTCTGATCCTGAGCAAAGTTGCCAGATAGACAAAACTTATTTTGGCTGTCTTTTTGGCCTTCTTCCCCTAACTCGTCTTCCAAGTATCTACCCTAGGAATTTCCCGATCATTGTTTATCCAATCCTAGTTATTCCTAACCATGTTTAACTATAACTTTTGTTACATCTCCTTGCTTATTTTTTAAAATACCCTGCCTCACTTTTGCAGGGTGGGCTTGAATTGGACTCACATTTTTAGGTGTATCTTTAGGCATATCATTATTATAAATGGAAAACCAGTATCACTTACCACAAATGGAGGATAGTCAGAAAAATCAGTACATAATTACTAAAATACAGAATGTTCATCTGAATAGTACTAAGGTCATGCTAACTATACTTCACATGCTAACTAACATAAGCAACGGAAACTTTTTATGGATTGACCGGCCATCCTGGAACCCATTGCTGTCCAGAAGTTAGTACATTATATTCCTTCCTTCCTTTCCAAAGTAAGCCAGCTCTATAATATTTCCTCTTAGGGTTTAAGTATCCTTGGTGGCCTATTCCCAAGTGATAGTTAGCTCACATTTAATAAAACAATTTCCAGTTTAGGAGAGAAGATTAGAAGAGACTCCAGGTAATATATATGAGTTTTAACTCTAGCTTTGTTGAGATAATTACTGCTTATTTTTCTTGAAACTAACAGTTTCCACAGCTCTAAATCTAAGCAAGACTTACTGATTTAGTAGTTCTGGGGGTAGAGTCAAGATATCTGTATTTTTATATTAAAAAAAAAACAAGCAATTTGAATGTGCAACCTCTTTGGGAACTTTGATGTAACCAAAAGGGAGGTCTTTTAGGAAGCCAGATCATATTTGTGGGGAAGATATTTTCAGGTGGGTGTGCTTGATGGTACTTGTAGGCAGTTGTTAGGGGCAAGGTTGATTCTCTGTAACTAAAGAAGAACTTTTGGGAATAGATAAAATGTACTATTATTACTATCATACAATTTCAAGGAAATAATGCCAAATACAAGAACAAATAGCTTGTGAGTGGGGGGGGATAGAAACCCCAATCATACATAAATATTCCAAGTAAGCATCTGATAAAGATGGCTTTTTCAATCAACTTAATAATAAACTACTTTCAACTGAATAAAAAAGTACTTTTTTTTTTTTTGAGACAGGGTCTTCCTCTGTTGCCCAGGATGAGTGTGATAGTGTCATCATAGCTCACTGCAATCTTGGGTTCAAGTGATCCTCCTGCCTCAGCCTTCCAAGTAGCTGGGACTATTAGTGTGCCACCAGGCTTGGTTAATTTTTCTGATTTTTGTAGAGATGGGGTCTCACTTTTGCTCAGGGTGGGCTTTAATTACTGGCCTCAAGCAATTTTCCCTCCTGGCCTCCCAGAGTGCTAGGATTACAGGCAGTGAGCCACCACACCTGGACTAAATTACTTTTTAATCAGTACTTTTTAGATAATTAGTTAGCTTTGAACCAAAAAGTCCCAAAGAGTATTCATTTGGATAAAACCATGTTGTATAAAAATAAAAGTCCTCTAATTGGTGAAAGTGTACAGTGGTTCACTCATTTTGGCACTATATCCCCAAAGCCTTAAAAATGGGCATACCAAAATGTACAAATGTTACATATCAGTAAAAAATTAAATTAATTTTTAAAATGTGTGTAACTTTTACAACAATTCTACATTTGGGACTTTTTATCTTGAGGAAATAATCACAGAAGTATAGAAAGCTATGTATATAAGACTTCATTAAAACATTGTTAATAATGCAAAATCAGAAAAATCTAAATGTTCAAAAATACAGTATGGTTACATAACTTATGGTACATTTGTACAGTGAAAATGTATTATAGAAATGAAATATGGGGCAGCACCTGTGGCCCAGTGAGTAGGGCGCTGGCTCCATAAACCGAGGGTGACAGATTCAAACCTGGGCCTGGCCAAACTACAACAAAAAATAGCTGGGCGTTATGGTGGGTGCTGGTTGTCCCATCTACTTGGGAGGCTGAGGCAAGAGAATCACCTAAGCCCAAGAGCTGGAGGTTGCTGTGAGCTGTGATGCCATAGCACTCTACTGAGGGCAACAAAGTAAGACACTATCTCTTAAAAAAATAGAAATGAAGTATGATTATATATGTCTACATTTATTCATATGGGAATATATTTATGACATACTGTAATATGAAAATGTAAATTACCAAATATAGTATGATCTTATGTTAACTATGTATAATATATATATTAACATAAAAAGTCTGGATATTCACCAAAATATTAATAGTGTTTATCTCTGAAAGATAATTCTTTTTTTTTTTTTTTGAGACAGAGCCTCAAGCTATCCCCCTGGGTAGAGTGCCATGGCATCATAGCTCATAGCAACCTCCAACTGCTGGGCTCAAGCGAGTCTCCTGCCTCCACCTCCCAAGTAGCTGGGAACACAGGCGCCCGCCACAACGCCTGGCCATTTTTTTGGTTGCAGCCATCATTGTTGTTTGGCGGGCCCGGGCTGGGGATTCAAACCCGCCACCTTAGGTGTA